>MU160122.1:2538-104850 GCA_015888305.1 Antheraea pernyi | reverse complement strand
ATTTTTCTAAATATTATTTCGTTGTTTTTTTTACAATATTATTATTATTTTACACTCTCCCCTCTCTGATAATGTATTCACCAAAGACTTCCACATATTTGTCGTTTTATTTTTACTAAAGAGACGACAAGAATATATTTACGGATACAAATGGATTATGTTTATACATTTTATCAGTGTTATCTATTTTATACTCGGTCGATGTTCACAAATCATTATTGCTTTTCATAAAATATTTCAATGTTAATTCCATTAGTTACGGGTAAATTATTATTAGCGAAGTTGAACGATGGATAACTACTGTCAATGAATATCGTCATCTCATATTCCGCGAATAAATCGCGGAATTGAAATGTAAATAAGTAGGAACGAGCCGCGTTGTGGAATTAATATTTTGATTGGATTAATCTATTAACACAATATCTGCGTGCACAATGGACCCACTCGTGCTGTTGTGACGTTTCCCGAACTACATAAACATACCGCATTCATGCAACTTTGACGCTGTTTAAATGATTTTCGAATGTACACTGGTGAGTTTATTACAGCGTTAACATAAAATTAAACCTTCATAGTAACGAACAATTAAAAAATCGTGAGTGTAAAAGGAAAATACAAAAATACTTAAAATGATATTCAGTCGCAATGAGGTCATAATACAGCTATATAAGATTTGTAATCTAGGCTTTAAGAAGCTACACAACCTTAAGTAAATTTCATTTTCAATATTTATTTTTATTTCTGACTTCAAGTATCTCATATAGTAGCACGCACGAAAGAGATTCACGTTCAATTGTAAATAGAATGTAGATGATGATGAATTTTCATCACTGTTATATGCAAATATTTATTAATCTTTTAATAAATTTCATAAAACACATAAGCAAATGACGTGTCGCATTCCAGCGTTGTGTTATGCTACTTAACCTAATTGTCCTGAAAGATTATAATGAAGATAAGCGTTTGTTGTGTCTCTTTAGGAAAGGTAATCATTACTGAAACAACTAATAAAGTAATGCATTTTCCCTACGCAGCGGAAAACAAATTATTGATTACGTTGTTATCTTGCTGTTGATTGTCCGTTGTCCGTTATTATTATTGACAATGAGAATAGTCGACCGGTATTATGGCAGCGTGCGAACAAGCAAGGATTATGCAACAACCAATAAGTATAAAGAGAAAAACACTTTATATTCATGCATGATACAAACAACGAATATTAATTTGAATGTCGTGTCATTCGCGAAAATTGCAAAGTGAAACAAAACAGCAAATTGCTTAACAGCAGAATAATTGTCAACAACTTATAACTACCATCGTTGTAGAAAACACAATAGCGTAATTAGTTATTGCTGTATTACCGTTATTATTATATATAGTATTTTGTGTTCTATTTGTATATATGACATATATATATTCCCATAGTACAACCGTGGTGAGTTTTGATCTAGTTGTATACGGTATACTTGATATACTTTCTCCATATTACATTGATGAAACATATTAAATAGTTGTATGACATTTAGTGATCTATCACAGACGCTTTAAACTACGAAATGTACATGACATGTGATTTTATATTAATAGTAGGTACATTACATCGAGAATATCTGGACATCTACCGGCCGGAGTTAATTTTGTTTTTATAACACCACAAACCCGAATGATCTGTTTACTAGCGGGTCAGTAATAAAAAAAGGGGCCGTGGTAGCCATTACGCGGCGAGTAGTCGCGCCGCCCGGCGTCGCCCCCTATCGGGTTGCAAGTGAAACGGATAGCGGGGGGCGGTGACAGATAACGAGCGATGTGTGTACACTGCGAAATGTCAACCACATTAGGGTATAATTTTTACTATAGTTTCAAATAATTAAATGTAACCCGAAATGCTTATTATCATTTAATTCGAAAGCTATTTAACTATGTTTGCCTCTTTCGACAGTAAAACATTATTGTGCAAACTAATTGTATCGTTCCTCTTTTAATGATACCTAACTCAGTCGTCTTATTATGACATACTAATCTTCGTCTTCTTCTTTGCTACTTTGACGTTCAATCCTCCCTAATGAAGATTAGTGCAATTATCAAATGGGTAAACGTTTGATATTGTAGAGTCAGCGATTTCGGGGAATTTGTGGAATTTACAAAAATGGTATCGCCCTTATTGAGATATTTCCAAGGTTTCGTGGAATTTCAAAACACATGCTCTGTGTAATTATTCCTAATCCAAGTCACTTTTTCGCGCCAAACAAACTACATCACGCAAAATACTACCAATATTACATATTATAGGAACAAATAACCCAGGTTTATGAATAAATGCAATTCTACTATAATACATGACAGGCTAATACCACACCAAAAATTGTATATAAATATTTATAGTGCCGGATAACCC
The DNA here is from genome assembly GCA_015888305.1 of Antheraea pernyi. Taxonomy (NCBI): domain Eukaryota; kingdom Metazoa; phylum Arthropoda; class Insecta; order Lepidoptera; family Saturniidae; genus Antheraea; species Antheraea pernyi. The sequence goes on along the minus strand of MU160122.1, from coordinate 102,455 downwards.
ATCTCCCCTCCCCCTCCTTCCTTCCTCACTCCCCCTTCCCCAAACACAGGGTGGCAACGCACTTGCGACTCTTCTTGTGTTGCAAGTGTCTATGGACGGTGGTGATCACTTAAAATCGGGTGACCCACCTGTTCGTTTGCATCTTCGTTACATAGTATAAAACAAAGTCGCCTACCGCGTCTGTCTGTCTGTCTGTTCGCGGTAAACTCAAAAACTACTGAACGGATTTTCAAACGGTTTTCACCAGTGGATAAAATGATTCATGAGGAACGTTTTAGTATATAATTTATCAAGGATTTTTTTTATAATCAGGACGGGACAACATCCGCCGGGTCCGCTAAGTATGATATAAAAAAAATTATAGTTTGATCGTTTTCTATTTTTTTTAATAACTCAATGAAAACGTTTGGACAATGATCATTAATTAATTGGCTAATAAACAACTACAGTAGTTGTGTCATGTCAATCTGAAAAAAGCAGAAGCTTCTAGATAAATCTTAATACATAAAGAATATTACAGGGTAGATAAATATGTGAACGATATTGACGTCTGGAAACGACGCCTCTCTCTGTGCATCCACCAAAAACGATTGTAACTGTATATATCTATTATGTTGTACTAATTAAAAAGAATGTTATGTATAAAGATAAACCAGGTTGAGTTTCTTGCCGATTCTTCTCGATGACTAAGTTGTTTTCCGAACCGGTGCTAGTTTTGACGTTCATACATGCCTTCTCAGGGCTTAAATTGAATAAAGAAATTTTTGATTTTGATTTTGAAATAGAGGCAAATACTGAACGCTACTACGAAACACTATGGAATTTATGTTACCACGCGAATAGTAGTCGCGATACAGTATCATTTTCGCCGATCCATTTCAGTGTAAAAGCTTCAACCCACAACATATTTAGTAGTATTATTTATTTCTTAGAAAGTTCAATACAACTCTGTCTATGAAGATTTTTCCTTTAAGACATTTTTTTTTACTTAAGAGATTTACTTTTATTTCTGTTGATAAATACACAGGGTTTGGTAGTAATTAGATTTTTATTCAGAATAATAATATTCTCACAGAAAACCGACGTGAAGTAACAGTGCTTGCATTGTTACGTTTCGTTCGGTCAGTGAGAGCGCCGGAGGCCCACGTACCTTCTTCACTCCCCCCTCTCTACCCTTCCCTCAAAAGCAGGCGGGTAACGCACTTTCGACTCCTCTGGTGTTGTTAGTGTCTATGGACGGTGGTGATCACTTAACATCAGGTGATCCACGTGTACGTTTGACTCTTATGATATATATAAAATATATATATATATATATATATATATTAATTTTCTCAAAGTATTATCATGAACAAAATTGTTATCTTATTTAGGAAAATTATTTTATTATTGTTCAACGTATGAATTAATTAGTCTATGCATAAATCGTATTTGAAATTGAATTACGTTATTTTTGTAATATCAGATTACAGTAAACCAGCGGCTAAATAATCTGGTCCCTGCCGCCAAATAATGGGCGTTCCAGTTCAATGTTGGGCGGTGGAAATTTCATAAGACTTCATATCTCTATATATTCTTAACATAAGTAAATAATAAATAAAATCACAGTGAGATATATTATAATTATACTCTATCTTCTTTTAATATAAGGTTATTTATCAACATTAAAAATCACCTTTACTGTAAAAATTGGTGGGCGGTTAGGAATTTTCTGTACGAACAATATAATAAAAGTGGGCGGTATATATAAAAAGGTTGACTACCTCTGTACCAAGCGAAAACAATTATTACTACAATTACTGGAAATGTTTAGAGGAATCAAGGTACATTTTATATACCTTACTGCATAATTTTTGGCCATCAGTGTTGCAGGTAGTCATTCATCAAGGTCCGGCATAGATCTTCTGCCTCAGGATTTCCGCTGCTTCTGTCTAGTATGTCACTCAAGACATCCAGGAATCTCTTGTCCTCCTTCCTCACTCCCCCTTCCCCAAACACAGGGTGGCAACGCACTTGCGACTCTTCTAAGTGTCTATGGACGGTGGTGATCACTTAACATCAGGTGACCCACCTGTTCGTTTGCATCTTCGTTACATAGTATAAAACAAAGTCGCCTACCGCGTCTGTCTGTCTGTCTGTTCGCGGTAAACTCAAAAACTACTGAACGGATTTTCAAACGGTTTTCACCAGTGGATAAAATGATTCATGAGGAACGTTTTAGTATATAATTTATCAAGGATTTTTTTTATAATCAGGACGGGACAACATCCGCCGGGTCCGCTAAGTATGATATAAAAAAAAATTATAGTTTGATCGTTTTCTATTTTTTTTAATAACTCAATGAATACGTTTGAACAATTACGTTTGATCATTAATTAATTGGCTAATAAACAACTACAGTAGTTGTGTCATGTCAATCTGAAAAAAGCAGAAGCTTCTAGATAAATCTTAATACATAAAGAATATTACAGGGTGGATAAATATGTGAACGATATTGACGTCTGGAAACGACGCCTCTCTCTGTGCATCCACCAAAAACGATTGTAACTGTATATATCTATTATGTTGTACTAATTAAAAAGAATGTTATGTATAAAGATAAACCAGGTTGAGTTTCTTGCCGATTCTTCTCGATGACTAAGTTGTTTTCCGAACCGGTGCTAGTTTTGACGTTCATACATGCCTTCTCAGGGCTTAAATTGAATAAAGAAATTTTTGATTTTGATTTTGAAATAGAGGCAAATACTGAACGCTACTACGAAACACTATGGAATTTATGTTACCACGCGAATAGTAGTCGCGATACAGTATCATTTTCGCCGATCCATTTCAGTGTAAAAGCTTCAACCCACAACATATTTAGTAGTATTATTTATTTCTTAGAAAGTTCAATACAACTCTGTCTATGAAGATTTTTCCTTTAAGACATTTTTTTTTTACTTAAGAGATTTACTTTTATTTCTGTTGATAAATACACAGGGTTTGGTAGTAATTAGATTTTTATTCAGAATAATAATATTCTCACAGAAAACCGACGTGAAGTAACAGTGCTTGCATTGTTACGTTTCGTTCGGTCAGTGAGAGCGCCGGAGGCCCACGTACCTTCTTCACTCCCCCCTCTCTACCCTTCCCTCAAAAGCAGGCGGGTAACGCACTTTCGACTCCTCTGGTGTTGTTAGTGTCTATGGACGGTGGTGATCACTTAACATCAGGTGATCCACGTGTACGTTTGACTCTTATGATATATATATATATATATATATTAATTTTCTCAAAGTATTATCATGAACAAAATTGTTATCTTATTTAGGAAAATTATTTTATTATTGTTCAACGTATGAATTAATTAGTCTATGCATAAATCGTATTTGAAATTGAATTACGTTATTTTTGTAATATCAGATTACAGTAAACCAGCGGCTAAATAATCTGGTCCCTGCCGCCGAATAATGGGCGTTCCAGTTCAATGTTGGGCGGTAGAAATTTCATAAGACTTCATATATCTATATATTCTTAACACAAGTAAATAATAAATAAAATTACAGTGAGATATATTATAATTATACTCTATCTTCTTTTAATATAAGGTTATTTATCAACATTAAAAATCACCTTTACTGTAAAAATTGGTGGGCGGTTAGGAATTTTCTGTTCCAACAATGTAATAAAAGTGGGCGGTATATATAAAAAGGTTGACTACCTCTGTACCAAGCGAAAACAATTATTACTACAATTACTGGAAATGTTTAGAGGAATCAAGGTACATTTTATATACCTTACTGCATAATTTTATTATTATGCAGCTGTGTATGTAAGAAACGGCATCATTACTTGTATAAACATAACCATAAAAGGGGACAGAATTTATGAATATTAATGACAATAGGATAATTATAAAGTTATTTTTTATTGAATATAATGTCATCTTTATTGTGAACATACGTCAATTGTAATTAAAGTCAGTACTGTTTGGTGCATACTTAAAAGTAGGCTAAGTGCAAGTTGAACAGCTTATACAAGGTTCCGTCTTCAATTCCAAGATACAGTAAAGATGTGTTATGAATTTACTAAAACAATGTGTATTTTTTCATTCAATTCGAGACTCTTAGACTGAGCACGACATATACTTTGTTTTTATTATTCGTTATTATTTTTAAGGTTTGCACATTATTAACGCCAATTTTGAAGTTAGTAAATATTATTATTGTTACGATAGAGGAAATAGGGTAAAGAAACCTTTAAAAACACATTTCCTGTATGGGAGGGACGGTAATACGTAAATTGAATATTTCACTGAATTTACATTGGAAATTTTCAACTGGCTGTCTATTGCGATTTAATTCAATACCGTACTTTAAATTTACTATACTTTAGTAAGCCGAGTTTAGCCGAGTTTTTTTAATCTTTACAATATGGTTCTTTTACTGACAAAAGAACCCTAAAAAAATAACACGATCATCCGTATGTATATAATACTTATAAATGTGTAATAAATATTTTAATACAAAAAAAGTACTATTCGATTAACGATCAAGACTCCATCTACCATAATAACTGTAAACCAAAAAATCACAGTAATTAGAGGCAACGGGGAAGATGAATTTCAAGCACTCGTTATCAAAATATGACATTAGGTATTTAATCGACATAAGTGGACGGCGTACTTGAATACCGAGAGTTTTTTTCCACAATGGCGCTGACACATCCATTATAGTGACATCTACCCGCCCTTTTTACTGTCACTTTTGACAGCTTTGAAAGCGACTCCTCGGCAATATTCTAGGCCTCTCATCCACTCCGCATATTCTTTGATATATTGATAAATGGTGAATAATGTAGTTTTTTCATGAAAATTTTAAATTTTCTTCTATAGATAAAGCCTTTTCACTTTATATTCTATTTCGCACTCACTCTGTGTGTTCCCTTTCCGACATCAACAATAGATGGCGACGATATTGGATGCCGTGAGAACTGTGAATGAATGAATGTGTGATTGAATGAGTGAATGAACTTCCTCCGTTGTAGAAATGTTAAAGTTTTACAGGATATACTGAATAAAGTAGAAATGCTGTTAGTAAACAGTTGTGCTGTAAATGCATATGATATTATCACTCTTAAACAACGCTTATGTTTCTTCGTTTAACGAGAAGCTTCTCACATACTGCTTAAAGAATAAAACGCAGATTTTCCAATGAATTTTACATTAGTATAACTTGTCACATCTGTTCAGAGGACTCTTGCGTCAGATTAGGATGATAGACTAATCATTAGGAATGTATAATAACGTATATTGTAATTATTTTACATGACTTAATAAAATTAAGTATATAATCTATATGTATGTATAAAATTGAAGTGTTCGTTGTTTTTGGAACCAAAATCCGAAACGGTCTTACCGGTTTTCACCAGACTTTTACTGACACGTAGAGGATTTCATACATTACCTATCCATAGAGGTTAAGTAGTAATTATTAAATTAACAAAAGAAACATTAAATATTGAAACTTGTTATAAGAGTTCAGTGATAATGAGAACATTAAAACGAAAAAATAAAAGAGAGTCCACGATTAGTTTAAATAAGAGAATTCCCACTAAACAACAAACCCATTGACGCGAGAAAGTAATTATGGATATTAGTTGCTACATAAATGCAATTGAATTATTTTAATATCCATTACTATAAGATTCTGCTACCAATACTATTACCAAATAGTAAATTAAAATTATATAACTTATATAAAATTCGAATAATGATAATATACTACCTTGTCATAATTTGGTTAGTTAATGAACCTTAACTGATTATCAATAATTTTAACATGTAAATTAATACTTATTATATCTAGTTTTCTTTTTTAAATAAATACAATATATTATAGTTTATCCATTGTCATGATAATTTTGTTAATACAAATTCTTGAAAAAATATTGCGAACTAATTGACTATTTAAAGAAAAAGGCTTGCAGTACATAAACGTATGTATGTACGTACGTTACGTATCTATAGTAAACCAAAAACAATAAATAAATACTAAGCAATATATCTCGATGGACGTATATGGAATTGCTTTATAAGGCTTGGTGACTTGATGAATGGTTTAATGAAGGCTTCCTATCGGCACTCACTTGCAGTTTTACCCGCAATCAGTCACGAGCAGCCGCACCGAGCGGACTTCTTGCCTCCCATGTTACTGCAGTTATTTATAGACCCAATACTTTACATAGTAGGAAAAACCTTACCTGTATAACGACAACTCGAGATTTATTACTTTATTGGTTCTGGCTTGACGAGGACATGAAGTAACAGCATTTTTATACAAATATTATCCTTGATTATAGATTTTTGTGAAAGTTAACAACGTAATCGATTTGATATTAGAGACTTAACCTATATTGTTATAAATCATAACGGCTTGCATAACATAAAATCATAATTTCGTGTCGTTTTAACTCGAATTTAGAAATTTATGAGATTACTTAGAAATGTATATTATTATTAAGGCACAAGGTCCTCAATAAGTTTTTTTATTTAATGAAAAACACACTTGGAGTAGTTGAGAAAAATGTTACAAAGTTTTAGATACGCATCACGTAATGATGGAGATGTCTGAAGGAATTGAGAGATGAATTACCTTGTGGGGCGCCTTAATCTCAATGCTTGGAATCAGGATATTACCTATGCTATAATGTCAATCTTACAGGGATGCCAACAGTACGATGTATAACTTGGTTGCTTATTATTTATACTTAATATTACAAAGAGATACAGTTTGTGAGTTTGTGGCGTTGTGACGTTGTAGGGGGTAATCTCAGGAACTACTAGACCGAAAATTATTTCAGTGTTATATAGCTCATTTATCGAGAAAGGTTATAGGCTACATATTATCACGCTAAGACCAATAGGAGCGGAGCACCAATTAAGAATGTTTCAAAATCGGGGTATTTTATCCTCTTGAGAACTTCCGCTGCGTGTTGGCGTTAGCCCAAAGTAACTATTCCACGCGAACGAAGTCGCGGGCAGAGGTTAGTTTTAAATAAAATGTATGAGAACTTTTAGACTGACACAATATTTTTTTCTCGAACTCGAACTGACTACGCTATTGACCTGGCAAGGACTGACGCAATATTGCATCGTAAGGGTTAAATGCCAAAAAAAAAAAACATTTTTTTTTTAAATGATTATTTGCTTATTTTTTGATAAACTATCAAACCTCTTTCGAACAGATACGTCGATATCTAGTAGTCATGACTACGATTGTAAACAAACTGTTTACTGTTCGCATGGTGGTTTTTGTCATATCCCTTTATTTTGATTGTATCACATCTGATTGATTTTTTTTATTATCCACAGGTATGTAATCAATTCCTGAATACAAGTATCGTCACTGTAAGTATATACATATAATTAATACCAACTGTAATTTTCAACATAGATCTGGCAAGCATCCCATAAACTATTAAAATATAATTTTAATCAATTTTAATTTAAAGCATTATTCCAAATGAATTACTTTACAATATAGTGGTATTATAATACGTCGCGACAGATGTCTACCTACATTGGAATTCCCGCGAAAATTAATTTCCGAATCCCGAATATCAAGCTGCGTTTTGCAGAGCCCGACGGCTCCAATGAACTGTCCATAACAAATGTCATTATAGTATGTGACGGCACTCGTGAAATACCGGGATGGACTCCGCTACCAATTATACTTCAACGTCGAGTAACGTGATTTATCTTTTAATGTAAGCTCATTGAAAACACGTATCCGCCATCTATACAGACAGACAGAGGTCTGCATTCTTGATCTAGTTTATTGATAAGAAGAACAAATCTCTTATTATCATCAATCCATTATATTTCACTACTGGACATAGGTCTCTTTCGACGCTGTATCCGATCTCCGACTTTCCGCATTCAATCCCTTCCAACAATCTTTCACTAAAATGTCTTATAAAATACTCGCTGAACCTGCCACGCGTGGCTGTAGTTCAGTTATTACATGATACAAAATTATGATAAAGTATTTACCATTATGGGGTAATGAATCTGAATAAAAACTTGATACAGAAAAAGCAAGGTTACATAGTAAATAGATTAACAGAACACGTGCATCATAAAATAAAATGCGAGTTGAAAAAGACATTGAAAATTAAAAAGTGGCGCCATCTATTCGAGAAATCTACAAATAATAACAATAATCAATATTTACTATCATTTGATTCGTAATGAAAAAATATTGAGGCCAATAATTAAAATACAAATTGTTCTATCTCTCAAGTTGGACCAAATTAAATTAATAATACACAATAATAAATCACATGATTTTAATTGGTTATGATACTCAGGAATCGATAAAAAATATAGTACATTTTTAAAACATACAAGTAATTATGTATTTTCCAAAAGCTTAAATAATATGTCAAAACGTATCAATATTTCATTATGAAAGAAAAGTATAAAACATTAACAACTTGTGCACTCAAAAGTATTAGAGTTAATCGTAAATAATTGATTATAAGTGTGAAATAAAATAACCTTGACGCGAGTCGTAAAAACCTTAATCATATATTAGAAAAGAAGTCATAGTACCTAATATTAACCTAAACTAATATTTCGTAGAAAAAGTATATAAATATAAACACGTATACATCGTTTATCAGCCTGTCACCCTTTTCTATGTTCGGTCAACACAAAAGAAGACATTCGTACATATAGAATTATTATTTTCAAAATGAACTCCTAGCATTGTATTTAAAATAAGCAAACAAGCTTCATAGTTTAATGTATATGTGTAAAAATAATATCCAACAATCCTTAACAATAGGAATATTTAAATATACATTTGTTAATCTTTGAATTTATTCTAAGAACCGATAGCACATAAAAGAGACAAATATGGAATAACAAATAGTAGATTAAAAATATAGTACATTTTTAAAACATACAAGTAATTATGTATTTTCCAAAAGCTTAAATAATATGTCAAAACGTATCAATATTTCATTATGAAAGAAAAGTATAAAACATTAACAACTTGTGCACTCAAAAGTATTAGAGTTAATCGTAAATAATTGATTATAAGTGTGAAATAAAATAACCTTGACGCGAGTCGTAAAAACCTTAATCATATATTAGAAAAGAAGTCATAGTACCTAATATTAACCTAAACTAATATTTCGTAGAAAAAGTATATAAATATAAACACGTATACATCGTTTATCAGCCTGTCACCCTTTTCTATGTTCGGTCAACACAAAAGACATTCGTACATATAGAACTATTATTTTCAAAATGAACTCCTATCGTTGTGTTTAAACGAGCTTCATAGATTAATGTATAGGTATAAAAATAATATCCAAAAATCCTTAACAAAAGGAATATTTAAATATACATTTGTTAATCTTTGAATTTATTGTAAGAACCGATATCACATAAAATAAAATAAGCGACAAAAATGGAATAACAGATAGTAGATTCGTACTTTATGTATTAAAATTTAAAAAAGTTGAGGCATAAGCTCTGCCTACAGAAGTGCCTACTCAAACAATTAAATTAATGTGTTCTTTTATAAACTTACGTATTAATTATAGTGTGATTGACAACATATCAATTTCAGAATTTGTTTATTGAAATTATTATCTAACATTAATGTGATTTTCATATGTTTTGACACTCGGAGCAATAATTATATCCATTTTTATAAAGCCTATTAATCTATCAAAAGTATGATAATATGCAAAATATCAATATTACATGTAGAAAGGCCACTACATTACGCGTCGCTAGTCTGAAGCAAGCGTAATACGGCCGGTCAAGCATGCCATGACGCGAAATTACAAATTTATATCATGTTAAAAATACCGCTCAATGAGCCTAAAGGACTTTTCACTTCAAAAAAAATGTAATAATTTTAGAACTCTATAATAACATTTTACAATTATGAAAACCAGTGGGCGCCTAGTGGTCGGCATTCGACCATAGTTCATTGATTTTTTAAAGGCATAAATATTATAATAATAGTTGTATGTTATAATATCATTGTTGAATGTAGAATGAAAAAGGGTAATTGGAACGTAAGAGTAAAATAATACATACAGTCGAGCATAGCAACCTCCTTCACAACCTTCATTGATTTTTTAAAGGGATAAATATTATAATAATAGTTGTATGTTATAATATCATTGTTTAATGTAGAATGAAAAAGGGTAATTGGAACGTAAGAGTAAAAAACTACATACAGTCGAGCATAGCAACCTCCTTCGCAACCTTTTTTGAACTCCTTTATTGACGGCTGTCAAAATATCATTTTTATTTATATGTGTGTATATGTTGTGTAAAATTGAAGCAGTAGTGTGAGTAACGCATATTTTAATTAATTTAATGTATTTCTAATGCATTTTATATAAAAGAAATAGGTTTCTGCACTTCTCCTCCATATAAACTTTAACTATGCCAAATTTCACGTCCATCCGTTCGCCCAATTCCGTTAAAAAGGGATACAAAGTTTAGGCTTCACGTATTAATATATATGATAATAGTTATATCGTCTTGCTAATATTATTTCCACTAGAAATGGCTAAGAAAACTGTATAAAATCTTACGCTCTCTCTTCTGATAAAAGGAATAATAACAAAATGTAAACGTTATGATACGGCGAAGACATGAAGGCTCTGTGTAAAATGATGTAAATGACACAAACTGTTAGAGGCACCCCCGCGGCGACGGCGCCTACCTACCGAGCTAAAATCACGAACAAGAATTAATCGCCAATGAAAATTTCCGCCGAGCCGTGAAATTACAATTTAACAGTCGCCTGTTTATATGACTTATACACATATATCTACGTGTACACATTTTATTATACGTATACGTTTAATAAAATAATAATGTTATATACGTAACATTATTAATTTATACGTGACAATATCGGCGTAGATCTAGGAACTTGCAACTATCTCATACCAGATCACTTCACTACGCACAAATTATATTTCAGTAATATTTAATTAAATATATATATCCATTGCCTATATATAGAAAACATTCGACTTTTATGATAAATTTTATTAAAATCTGTCCAGATATTCAAACGTGACAGAAATACGTTCATTTCCAAGGAACATATTTTCGTATTTATAGTATAGACCAAACTACAAGGCAAAATTATGACTTATAAGGCTTCAAGAACAAAGATTGTTCTTGCTTCACTAACGCGGGAGAGGGTTATGTAGATCTGGTCATGCGAAAAAACTAGGGTTCATCCTTGCAACAGCAGACGTCTGAATGTCAACTTAAAATGATATTACGCTGAACAGACCTCCTACCTTGAAGCATGTTTTTTTCGTTGAGCCGATTTTCGTACAATAGAATCTGTATGTTACCCCAAAATGCGCTTAAGTTACCTGTAAAAAATATGAAAATGCCTGTAGAATATTTAATAGCGTGTTCAAACAGATAAACAAAAAAGCAGGTTTTTTTAATAGATTTATTGTATTCTATTACACTGCCTACCCGTAATCAGTTTTTTGTAAATATTTTATGTACACATACGACAGTTCTATGGTTTTATTATAGCTAGCTACCCGTGCAACTTCGTCTGCATCGAATCGGTTATGTAATTATTTACGACATCACATTAGAAACCTCAAAAATAACAGTATTTCTCCACTATTTAATGGATGTTATTATACATATAAACCTTCCTCTTCAATCACTCTATCTATTTAAAAAAACCGCATCAAAATCCGTTGCGTAGTTTTAAAGATTTAATCATACATAGGGATATAGGGACAGAGAAAGCGACTTTGTTTTATACTATGTAGTGATGTCAATTTTAAATACTGGACATTAGTTAAGAATATATGACAAAGTAAAAAATTATATTTCATATAGAATATAATACTGGTTGGTAGCTAATTGTTGAACCTATAGGGATAAAGTAACTTGCAATTACTAGAATAAATAAATATTAATACTCCTTTTTCACCTACTTACTAGAGTATGGTACATATAGACACGTTCATTAGATATCGATCGTTCAACCGATATGAAGCCACAATTGGGCACTGCTTACACCGGTGAAGCCTTATCTAGGTTCTTAGTACGATACTTAGTCCCACCACGTATTTATTATACCATTTAACAAAGTACCAATACATACAGTATATGCACAGATAATAAAGTATCTACATTATACATGCAATATTTTCTTAATGTGAACGTTGACTGTATGAAATGAATTACAATATATATTATTCAAAAGTTTTTTTACCTATAAGATTATATGTTAAATTAAAAAATATATACGTTGTACACAAAAAGAACAGGATAATGTCAATTAATGTAGTATGTAAATATTTATTAAATATATAGAAATGAGTGTCGGTATATCTCCGTGATCAATAAACTTGAAGACAGTTTGACCGATGTATCAAAATTTAAGGTTTAGGTAGAAATTGAACGCGTATAAAATCGTGAATGGTTGCAAGTATTACACAATTTTAATAGTGTAACCATTTAGGACCGAATCGATTATATTTAATCTGGGCCCGGCGAACGTTTTCCTGTCCTGATAATAAAAAAACCTTGATACATTATATACCTAAATTCTCCTCGTGAATTACTCTATCTACTGGTGAATACCGCATAAAAATCCGTTCAGTAATTTTTGAGGCTATTGCGAACAGACAGGCAGACGCCACAGAGGACTTTGTTTTATACTATGTAATGATACATACATTTTAAAGTCGTTAATATTAATAACATTAATAATGATGTAAAGTGTAGCTTTCAGTATGTATGTAATGTGATATTATCGTGTTATTTATCGGCGCCGCCCCGCTCCGTTCGCTTATAACCGCCCGCCCGTCATCGCGGAGCCCTGTGCCGGGTCGAACGAGGCGCGCGGGAGTGCCGGCGGAACCGACCACACCACACTCGCATTCCGTAGCGCGCGCTCGCGCCTTCCGACCTAAACAACACAAATCAAACATTCCGTTAATTGTCGTCTCGATGCGATAACGCGCCGGTTTTATTGCTCTCCGCCATTTTTATTTACATTTTTATTTCGTTTCTCCTAATGCAATTGCACTCGAGCAACACGGACAATATTAGTCTTTACGTCTGTTATTTTCGTTTTTTATTGGTTTTTGTGTTAATGAAAATGGAACCGGACTACGATATGGTGAGTTATTCATATATAGTAATTTATTTATAAATATATGTACATTTCATTAAAAATTTTATGAGAAATAAAGTTATACCACATCGTTAAACTTCTGAAAGAGAACAAATGGTCAATAGCCTCGTGAGATATGTCTCTGGTCAATTGTACGCATTGTGAGGCAATCAACGCAAACATTATATTCCATTAGATCGTTTAAAGTGATGCATTCGTCTATTAAAAATAATATTCTTCGTACTAGTGACGTAGGTAATATAATATCTCATGACTGTTATGATAACTTTCAAAGTTTAATTTAAGAATATACATTTGAAAAGTATACTGTATTACTTATTTATTAGTACATTAATTGTGAAGATAAATTGGAATAGACGGTGGAGAATACCAAAACATCGAAATTACACAAATAAACCGTGACTCAGTTGAGAAATTATTTGATATGATAACCAAATCAAGTTTACCTATTGAGAAGAAACATTTTCATTAAATATCTTTTGTATGTGGATACGTCATATAATCTATAAATTTGTCAAATAAAATTACGCCTATGTATTGTAATATTTATATAGCAAACTTTAACCACTATTGATTGAGCAGCTTCCCTATGGCGAGATAGCGCCTGATAAGATACTTTATCTGATACGGACCCGCCCGCAGCTGTCACACGCACCCCGATACAAAAAAAGTACTTCATAATGACACTTTGTTAGTTTCTAACAACGGAATTTTTAATATAAAGACAGATTATGATTTAGTTACGCCCCGTTTAATACAAAAACATGAACGCGAATAATCTTTTCTAACAATGTTTAGATCAAAGTAATCGAATTATGTCGATTATTAAACTTGATAACTTAGACTTTTTCAAACGGTCTTTTATATTATAGTACTATACCCAAGTTCACAAATTATATATTATTTAAAAATGTATACATACTATTTCCGATACCTATACTAATATTATAAAACTGGAGGGTTTGTTTATTTGGTTGAACGCGTTAATCTCAGGAAAATATTTCAGTGTTATATAGCTCATTTATCGAGGAAGGCTATAAATCTATATAAGCTATATATCAACACGCTAAGACCAATAGGAGCGGAGCACTAATAAAAAATGTTTCAAATTTTCCTTTTGAGAGCTTCTGCTGCGTGTTAGCGTTAGTCAAAAGTAAGTATTCCACGCGGACGAACTCGCGGGCAGAAGCTAGTTGTAGATAATTTTATACGTTATTCCAAAATGTAATAAGGAATTTATTCAATAAAATAAAGTATATAACAAAATATTGTAAAGCAGTTATTTTACCCATATAGAACGGAACGTGAATAAGGATGTCGCCTACATCGTACAATAGGCGTAGGAGCAAAGCACTCGGCATTTCTTTATAGACTATTATTTTCATAGCATTCCAATACTCCCAGCTAGACCAAGAAAAGCATATTGTTTTATAAACATACGCCTTTGTATTGCCCCGTTCGTGCCCACTCGTAACCTTTGTCGATTTATTCGTATCATAGCAAATCATAATTCCTGATTTCATTCCGAAAACAAGTCACGAAGTAAGAAATTGTAGCACATCTGAATTTCAAATTACAGAAATAATTTTCTTGGTAACGAAAACATATATTAATCATACGAAATTTATATATGAGACACAAATGACTGTTATATAAAATTATGCATGTACTTAGGTAAAATGTCTAATGCTCCGTTTCTTAGGTACTTTAATTGTAGTTTATCTGTTCAATAGCGTTATCGACGGACGAACTCGACGGGCTATTTGACAGTTTATCTTATAGATAACTTTGTTGAGTCAATAATTATTGGTAGTTTAACCGAGTACCTCAGACACCGGGTATACGGGAGCTGAGTATGTATATGGCGAAAAAGCCCGTCATAGTGATTCGCTTTTGCGGGTCGCGTTTCGCGATCAGCCTGTGCATATCCAGCTTTTCGTAGGCCGGCATGACAGCGGCGACCGGCGTTGGATACTGTGTCACTCGGTGGTCGCCATTGTTTTTTTGGATTGTACTGTGTTTACCATCAGGCACAGCGCAGTAATTTTGCCGTGCTACTATAAAAAAGAGCTTATTTTTGTAACGATTTCTTTTAGATAATTTAACTTCCGTGCCGCCACACTCAGTATTATTCTATGTATATGTAATATATGTAGTTTCGTGTAACGAATAATATAAAAATAGGGTTTAATACAAAACTATTACACATTATTCACTGTTTGTTATAAAACAAAGTCGTCTGCCACGTCTATCTGCCTATCTGTTCGCGATACACTCAAAAACTACGTAACGGATTTTCATGCGTTTTTCAGCAGTAGATAAAGTGATTCATGAGGAAGTTACGTATATAATTTGCCAAGGTTTTTTTATTATCATGACGGGACAACTTCCCCTGAACCCGCTAGTAAACATATATAGTCAATTCAAGCAATTCTTCCTAGGAAGTTAAAACACTATCTACTTATGAGGTACATATTCCATATTGAAATAGAGTCATTCTTTCAAGTGTACATAAGGCTATAAAAGAACAATATCGACAATTAATCATATTAGAATTAAGGTATTTGATAAATTTGTATGCCTTCTCCTTATTTTTAATTTGACGTTAATAATTTTGTATATTTTTCATAGCTACCTTAACTCGTAACAAAAATATTTTAACATTTTTCTTTTGACTTTATTCAAACTGGCATTGTTAAAAACCTTTCTTTTAACATAATTTGGAAATAAATTAGTAATTCTATAGTGTTTTGAACTTTTCCGCCATATAAAACCATTAGTAGTTAAAAATATGTAAGACACAAAAAAGAAGTTTGTATAAAGGCATCAACCTCATTGGTAACGGGACAACTTCCCCTGAACCCGCTAGTAAACATATATAGTCAATTCAAGCAATTCTTCCTAGGAAGTTAAAACACTATCTACTTATGAGGTACATATTCCATATTGAAATAGAGTCATTCTTTCAAGTGTACATAAGGCTATAAAAGAACAATATCGACAATTAATCATATTAGAATTAAGGTATTTGATAAATTTGTATGCCTTTTCCTTGTTTTTAATTTGACGTTAATAATTTTGTATATTTTTCATAGCTAGATAACTCGTAACAAAAATATTTTAACATTTTTCTTTTGACTTCAAATTGGCATTGTTAAAAACCTTTCTTTTAAACATAATTTGTAAATAAACTAGTCATTCTATAACGTCTTCAACATTTCCGCCATATAAAACCATTAGTATTTAAATTTATATGTAAAAAATATGTAAGACATAAAAAAGAAGTTTGTATAAAAGCATTAACCTTATTGGTAATTGTGGTAAAATAGGCAGTTGATGTCTGAAATAAAAAGGAATATAATATTGTCATTTTAGGAATTCGATAGAGAAAAATGTGAAAATTATAATATACAGTTGTATATTTTTCTGAAACGATTTTTTTTAGATTTTACCATCTTTGCCTTGCGAAAAGTAAACACTATATGATAATCCATTTGTCATATAGAAAAGTGTAAATTTTAGGAATAAGCGGTGCGTTGTCAGCTGGGTAGTTGCGGTTTAGTGGGGAATACGATCCCGGCACAAATTGATTGAGAGCGACATTTGATATAAAATTGTGTTGTGATTGATGCGACCCCGCCTCGAACGCGACTCCGCTAAGTGCTCTGCCGTGGTACTTATACGTGTCTACCTACACATTATACACAGCCATTAGATACACGTGGAAAATATGTAACGTGGATAGATAACTACATTTTCGTTCAATCAACCAACATAAATATCTCGAAATAAATTCTCATATAAACAACGGTATTCAAATTTTGTCTTTAAATTGAATTCGTATAACGTAATCAAAGAATTTATTAACGTATCGGTTAATAACGTAAACAGTTACATTATTAAAGATGTCCTCTTGAGTAATTGCTTCCCAGTTTAAAATATTACAATGTTCACTAGTTATAAGATAGAAAGAAATCTTGACTACATACACTTTCTTAGACGCATATTACATGTACATTAAAATGCTTCAATATAGCTAGAGCAAATAAATAATATAAACCGTTATTACCACAATAGAATGTCTTAAAACAAAAGCGAGTAAGTAGTAACCCATGACTCAGTGTCGCCAGACTAAATTTCACTTAATTACGTAACCACTCCTCGGAAGGGGATAGCCGAGCACATATTTTTCTAGCTCGCTCTTGAAAAGGGTGAGCAGAACCACCCGACAAATTGCTTCACTGTTCCGCTTAATTTACTTTACAAATGCTTTTAAAGTTTTCAGCTGAATATCTTATACTTAGAAAATTCGCACTACGACAATACTCGTCCCGTTTATCACTCCTCAGAAAGAATTTAAAACTATTTTTATAGACTTATGAAGATAAATAGTTTTCACGTGATAAATAGTTTATGGACGCAACGTATTATTAATATTTGTGGAAGTTTTATTATATTACTTCAGTCTATCAATCGCAAACCACATAACTATCAACGACGACAAATTCATTTCAAATGTGTTACTGGACATAATTGGTGTCAATAACAGGGTAATAGGAAGCGATATATGAAATAATATAATACGGTTATGTATATTGTTTAGGTTACTAAGGCATAAAGACAATATAGAGCCGCTTATTGTATGTATCCTCTAAACTTGAACATGTATAATTAATCAGTAATATTATCCTATCTTAACTAATATTATACATGCGAACGTATGTTTGTTTGTTACGCTATCACTTAACTACTCAATTGATCAACACGAAATTTTGCATACAGATTGTCAGTGGTATAAAAAACTACAATCTTTTATTTAGAAAAAAGTACTGTTCTCGGAGAATAAGTCAAAGCTACATTAACGCAAACGAAGCTGTGGGTAAATACTAGTATATTTCATAAAGTAATCGCTAGTGACAACTGAATGTAAAGCAACGTTATTTCATGTTGTGTTGACCCTAGATAATTATTACTGATTTTTTTATTTTATCGTCAAACACTAACTGCTCTATTTATGAGTCAGAGGAAGATTAATGTTATAATGACTGTTATAACTGCATTAAGTTGTGCTTATAAGATATAAAGGATTGTAGTGGTAGTTGTATTTATTTATTTAAACATAAATCCTATTTTAAATACCCCCCTAATACATTTTATTTCTTGGGATATGTATGTATACCAAAGGTTTTGAGCTTTTACTGCAGATCATGCATTCACGCCTGGTTCAGTACACCTTTCAACTCATAACGTCTTTATGTTTTGAGCCTTATAGAGTTATCACTAGCTTTATAATAAATAAAAATGTTGTAAAGGAATAAACACCACACAAAATAAGAATAAAGTGAAAATGATTACAAGCCGTATTACTTACTGGTCAGAGATGAATAACAAAATACAAGCGCGAATATAATTTATAACATTAAAATTATATGGCGTTACACGATATAACAATTTAGTGTTGTCGATCCGTCTACTGGGGTAACTAGAGGACCACAGATTGTTGGTCGTAAAGTAATAACATAATCCTTTATAATAATTATTAACAATTTTATAAAATACATTTAATAACATATCATGTTACAAAATATCACCAATATGTACCAAATATTAGGTCAATCAATTTTAGATATCGCAAGTAACAAAAAGTAAATATGAGTTACGCTGTATGCCAACTTAATGTACCACATCACATCAGCTTTGAACCTTATGTGGGTTACCAAACAAAATCATCCTTTAGGAACCACGCCCCGGTGAAGTGAACGATGGCGCGATTCGAAAGCCATATTTCGCCCTACGGGACAATATTGTGTCGTGAGACCAACTGATGGCTCCGGCCCTTAACAAAAAATAAGGTCACCCGTTTACACGAGAGCAAAGGCTTTAAGTGACAGATCCTAGATAGATGTAACGACGCGTTAGATAAAGACGGGACGAGTAAAAAGGTCTGAAAATATCAAGTGAAAATGCATATCTATACTTTTATAAATTTTCATTCAATCCCCAATGATATACAAAAACCCAAGATGCACATTTAACGTCTCACAGCCGGCACACAAAAATGAGTGCATTATGCAGTCATTTTAAATAGTCTCTCGTCGCTTGCGTCCTTGTAAAAACAACTTTAAATAATTCAAGGTAAGGTAGATTTTGCAAATGAACAGATTGAATAACGTGGTTGCGAGTATGGAGCCTTGCGGGACACCTGAGCGTATCGGATGGTATTCACCATGCACTTTAAAACGGAAGGTCCTATCAGCAAGATAATCGCGAATGATATGAATTATCGCATAACTATAACTACGTATGTACATTGGCATATTTTACAGTCGGTCTTGAGCGCTAATTTTACTCGAGACTGTGTGTCTTTGGTAAAATATGCCAACGTCCATCCCTCATATTGCTTTGATGAACATTTCTCTGTGAGCCATTAAAATAACGAAACGATTCTAGCTCTATAAATAATCTACACTCTTGACACCAACAAGTGATCAGCAAGAATATCTGTTTTTACTGTATATTATTCTATAGACTCTATTGTTTTCTCTGCAATATACTATGTAAGCTACGAGTTTTTGTAAGGTTCACGTAGAAAATAATATTTATCTTAAACTATATAAAGTTTACCTAGCTTGCAAGTTATATAGAATAGCATGTTTGAACCAACTTTGATGTGCAAAGGCACGAGCGTAATTATTGCCAGTATCGAAGAAGAAACTTCGTGAATTCTAGGGCGACCCCCGTTTCATTATGCAGAAGTGTGGCGGACAGGCGACGGTCGCAAAACTTAGATTGAAGGCGGCGAGGCGACGCGACGCGAGCGCGTGCTTAAACTGTATCCACACTCACTTAGACGAAGATTTACACCCACTTTGCGTTGTATTTAGCCATCACTAGAACTCATACAGTGTTTACTTTATGAACAATGCGCTTCTAACATAATTATATTATAGTGAAAAAACGTTATTATAATTCTCATACTTAATTTATTCTATATATTCTATATTTATACATTTATAAAATGAACTAAATCCAATTGTAATCGTTCATACAAAATGTTTATTTGTATTAAGATTTCTAGTTTTTGTACACCGAAAACGAAGTTCAAATTTTGCCGTTCATAAGATTTGTAGTTTTTTTTTAAGAATCTCATATTTTATGTGTGCAAAATTTGAAGATCTTGAAAACGAATGTATAACGTAAAAAACGATTAATTCCAGTTTTTGTACACCGAAAACGAAGTTCAATTTTTGCCTTTCATAAGATTTCTAGTTTTTTTTAAGATTCTCATATTTTACGTGTGCAAAATTTGAAGATCTTGAAAACGAACGTATAACGTAAGAAACGATTAAAATTGGTTTAGGTAAATATGGGTATATACCTACCATGTGTATCTTAATACTATGTCATTGAAAATAATATTGTTATATTAATATTAATTATCAAATATGATGATTATTAAAAAACATGTGTATGTTAGAATCAGGAAGCCTTATCATATCTGCTACAAACAGTATCCGGATGTGTTCAACGGAAACATGTTCGTGGGCGGCTTCCGTCGGCGCGCGCGCCTGCGTGCCGATATATGATACCGCGGCTCCCTTACCACACAGTATCACAGTATAGTATTACAAACCGTTCAGTATCAGCTTACAGTCAACAGACCATTACTCGTCAACTATTTTGCAATATTCTCATGGTATTGGAATCTAGCGTATGACAATAATCCAATCTGACATTAAATAACGATACCCACAAATATAAGAATAAGCTGAGGACATATATAGAACAACCTACCCAGTGTAACTCTGTAAGTGTAACATTCACTTTGGCGATAGTTACAATCGCAACTCTTTTACGCTCGGTACCAAGCCCAAAGAAGATATCAAGAACCTTCAGACCAACAGCGTTTAGTCACTTCGAGAAAAAATGTGCAATTACCACATCATATGGATCGATTTGTTAGACGCGCTACCTGATTTTAAATTAGTAAGTGACGATCGTTCAGGAGAATAATATTTAATCTAACATAATGATGTTCAATTGCACATATTATTATTTAAAAGAAATCCTAAGACATACCGTTCGAACACATATTATCGTTGAACCATCATGGCTTCAGTATATCAACAATTTTGTCGCTAACAACTGACGGCCACGATAAATCACGTAACTCTTTTAAAACATAAATTATTTACACAAACTTGCGTCGTAAAACGATACGATAATTCTAGAAACATTCAAAACAAGCGCTCACTGTAATAAACACTTAAAAACAAATGGAGAAACCTCACAATTGCTCTAATTACCGCCTCCGTTACCAAATCACGAGAAAATTTACGCCCTTATCCCGCCACATCACAATGACGGAATGGAAGAAGCCTGTGAAAAAGCAAATTAAATTAATTGTGATGTAAACGAGGGTAGGCCGGGCACAGTACACACTGTAAATAATAGAAACGAGGTGCCAGTTGCCAACCTCACCCCTTTCGCAATACATTTTTATTGTTATTTTTTCAATTATTATTAATTATTTTAATGCTTTGAGGAAATAACTACTCGTCCACAAAATTATCAATGCGTATTTTGTTTTCTATACATTAATTTATATTTTTATATACAACCTTTATATAAGTTTATATACATCTTTTATACATTATAAAAGTGCAAACATGGCAGTGATTGTAAAAAGCAATTACTTCTAAATAGGGTCATTCATCTTGAAATAGTGCAGAGTACATGATATACAAATCACCGGGCATATTCTTTGTTTGGATATAATCTAATGAAAATACAACTAGGTTAATTAGAAGTTAAATGGTTCGATAGTTTATAGCATGTAGAAAAATGAAAAGGTCGCTTCATATCATATATTATCAACAAGTATCTCACTGACCAGTGCGAGTATATTTGCTGAAGAAGTATAATCTAAAATTAATTTAATTGCGGTGTAAAAGACGCACGTCAAAACCCATAATCACCGTTCAACATTCACATAACTTACAGTAAATCAAAACTTATTAAAATAACTGTTTATTGCTACTTAATAAAGTTTAATTTCGTATTTATTAATAAAACATGAAGAATCAGAGGTGGTAACTATAGAAATGTATATTGTAGAAACAACACAGTCCTCGCGCCGCGTCAGAGCCGAAATAGTCGAAGTAAGACGTTCAATCGGTTTACAAGCGAAGCATTACACCAGTCTATTTTCATCGCTCCATCAAACAAGCCCTCGATAACGCTCTTACGGATTTATGCAATGATTTAAGCCTAATTCATTTAATGCGGCGACATTTATCGGGTGGTATGTTTGCTCATTTTAAGGTATTATTTCTATTTTCAATTATTTATTTATTATATAGTTATCGTTCACATTTAGCAAAGAGAAACAAGAAAAGAGAATATACAAGAATTTTGTCAGCCTCCTTCCCGGTTACTCACTCAACCTGGGTGTGATGTGTGCACTCGTTGCTCGGCCCATCACAACCTCCTTGAGTGAGCGATCGTGTTTGAGTATACTACAATGAAGAACATGCAAGACCTGGAAGAACATTATTAAATACAATACTGATATACAAGTACTGTGAAGAAAACCATTATTAGAAATGTACATTAGCCTATATCGAAATGCGATCGGAAGGGTGCTAAATTTTTAATATCAACGTATCTTGAGAATGAAAGAAACTATATAATATTTGTTTAAAGTATAATCCCATTCTATTAATTATTTTACAATTGTATAAATAATAAGTATGATAGAATAAGTTAATGATAATCCATACCAATTTCTAACTACTTAACCTTTAAAAGATTACACAAGTCATTGTATTATTGACAGAGATGTATCTCGGTTCGTTTCGCCGACGTTTTGATAGCAAAACGATCAGCCGGTATCGGCCGGCAAAAATAGCTTCACGAACGTACAGAAAGCAGGCGCGCATCCATCGTGATTTATACGATATTGGCCACCGATTCAACGGTTTACGACGCCCACGAAACTGGTATCATACGAAAAATGTTCCACAGTTTTGTCAAATGTAACAAAATAGATAAAAATATTGGATGTGTTATAGAAGTTATGGTTGTGCAAAACTGCATTCTCTATCGCTTTTGTATAAATGGGTGTGCAGGTTCACCGTGGTTACCCCCCATATGGTGAAAGAGTTTTATTTTTTTCCCTAATTGAACTGAATCGATTAGTTCGTTTGCAGATCCGAAATATATGGAAACGTTTCTGAATTATTTATTTTTAATTAAATGACTCACAAATGTATACGTATATGAATAATTTAGCATAATTTAGCTAGTTAGATTCGCGGTACAGACAACAGCCCAAGCCGAGGTGTGCTGTGCACCCTTAAACTAGTTGTCAAAATAAAATCGGCTGAGTACCTTAAGCGCTCGCATTAGTAGTCCGATGAAGCTGTAAAGGCCTTGCTAGGCCAATAGCCTAGTCAGTTACCCGAGAAGTGTGTATTCTGCCATACGGAATTTTTTTCACGCTGCACGTTGCTACTATTCCATTGAAGTCAATAAAATAGCCTTATTTTAACGTAATCATAATTTACAACTTATTTAACAAAATAAAATCGGCTGAGTACCTTAAGCGCTCGCATTAGTAGTCCGATGAAGCTGTAAAGGCCTTGCTAGGCCAATAACCTAGTCAGTTACCCAAGAAGTGTGTATTCTGCCATACGGATTTTTTTTTCACGCTGCACGTTGCTACTATTCCATTGAAGCCAATAAAATAGCCTTATTTTAACGTAATCATAATTTACAACTTATTTAATCGTTTCCTTTAGATCTTTATGATACTACTACATAAAATCCACTAATAAGCAATATAAATATTCCATAAGATAATAATAATTTGCTGTATATAATTATATAGACGATTATATATAATTATTGTAATTTTGCTAATTAAACTTCTAGAAAATTACATGATACTAAGTTCTATAAGTATAGTTATATTAATGAAGTCGGTTAAAAAAGGAAACATTCTTAGTAAAAATGTCTATTAATATAATAAATTTTACAAAAGAAATTTGTCCAATTAACCTCATTTCATATTTGTTACTCTGTCTTTATTATTTCGGTCAATAAACGTATTTCTAATTTTCAATACATTTAATTGTAAAACGTATTTAATGCCATACATTTCTCTGAATCACATCAGACGCAATTGGTGATTCAAAAGATCACTATGCCGATATATAACAACGTCAGTACTACGTATTCATCTAAATACATATAATTGTTAGAGCATTATCTCAACTGAACACCTGGACGCATCGATATAACATTACTATACATCTGATTACCCATGCAATGTTTCACGATTAGACGTCGATTGTATCCGATTTACACCTGTCTGAATGCATTCAATAGTATTCACTCTCGATATACTTGTTTGAATGCCTTGTTACATTTCATGATTAAAGGATTCAACTATTAAGCCTGATTGTGCTAAAGCGTTGTGAATCTATTCTAGCATATTTAGTTAGCGCATCGCACTGCTAAATTTGCATTCTGATGTAGTTCGCTCACTAAAATTATATGTTATTTATTCACGCTAA
Organism: Antheraea pernyi; assembly: GCA_015888305.1. Classification (NCBI taxonomy): domain Eukaryota; kingdom Metazoa; phylum Arthropoda; class Insecta; order Lepidoptera; family Saturniidae; genus Antheraea; species Antheraea pernyi. Next base: position 77,674 of record MU160122.1, on the reverse strand, counting down.
TTTTCGAAACACCTGAATCAATTTTGACAATATTTTTACCAATAAATAGAGGACTTTTTCAAGTAACGTTTAAGCAACATATTATTATAGTTTGTCAGAGAGACTAAGCATCAATGAAAAAATCGTACAAAGGTAATCTACAATTGGTAAAGCATCTGAAGGATACATATTACAATTAAAAGAAATTTATAGTGACTATGAAATAAAAAAAAAATCACAAGTCCAAAGTCGCAGACACCAGCTAGCCATTCTGTAAACAAGTGTTAAAGAAGGTATAGAATCCGTGCAGAAAACATTATCCCATATTTATTTCAGTCCTGAAATAGTTAACACATACGCTACTGCATTCTTATTTAGAAATTCGTACGCGATATAAAAATTCACAACACGAACTAACCTAGGAGAAATACTCTAGCTTCGATTTCAGAACTAACAAATCTATACGTGATAAAACTACATACCTTTTTCAGCTTGGTTGCAGATTAGAACGGTGGAGATGTAGCTTACACGAACTGCAGCGAATGAATAAAAAACGAATACATATGTATGTTTATTTAAGAAATGGGCATGTGTCAGTCGAATCTAAAAAATATATAGCCCAGTCCTTTTCATTGTATTCATATTCATTATATTATATTTTCATAATAGTCAGTATATACCGGTATATACAGTCCGGTGAAGTTGTTAAGACCTTGCTAGATCAATAGCGTAGTCAGGATAAAACTACATACCTTTTTCAGCTTGGTTGCAGATTAGAACGGTGGAGATGTAGCTTACACGAACTGCAGCGAATGAATAAAAAACGAAAACATATGTATGTTAATTTAAGGCCTTGTGTCAATCGAATCTAAAAAATATATAGCCTAGTCCTAAGACGATACGTTCATTAGTTTTGACGTGTTTGAGCCTCAATAAAAATATTTTTTCATTATATTCATATTCATTATATTCTATTTTAATAATGATATACCGGTATATAAAAAAAAGAAAAACAGTATATACTAACGGGCCTGGCAGATGTTATCCCACCCTGATAATAAAAAAAAACCTTGATAAATATAATATCTATCTATATTAATAAATCTAAAGCTTCCTCATGAATCACTTTATCTACTGGTGAGAACCGTATAAAAATCCGTTCAGTAGTATTTGAGTGTATCGCGAACAGACAGACAGATGTGGCAGAGGACTTTGTTTTATAATAGTACATATAAAAGTTAAACCAACGAAAAAACATATAAAACAAATGGAATTCTGTATTTTGAAGAGTTATTCGGAACAATTAAAAGTAAAAACCTTAGTAAGACCGCATATTCGACTACTATAAAAAGGTTAAAAAATGTATCATCAAATGAACACTTCTATAACACTTAGATAATATTAAGCAAGTCAGTTGATTGTGAACTAATAAAGTTAAACGTTAATTTAGTAAACGACATTCTCACTCGGGTTTACAACCGCAACCGCTGTTACCTTCATAACCATTACGTAGATGCTTGTACAGCGATTCTGTGCCGTGTTTTATTGATCTGTAAAATAATTTTGCGGCTATTAAGAGGAAAACTGACGCAATATTAAACTGCTTCAGCAGATTTCTGGTTAGCACCTCGATAATTGTTAAGATTTTTTAAATTATATCAGCAAGAAAGCTGACGTACAATAAATTTGTGTTTTCTTTATTGTATCACTGCAAAGTGACTGCATTGTGCCTGATAGTAAACAAGTACAATCTAAAAACAATGGCAACCACCGACAGACACACTATCCATCGCCGGTTGCCGCTGTCATGCCTGCGAAAAGCTGGATATGCACAGGCCGATCCCGAAACGCGACCCGCAGAAGCGAATCACTATGACGGGCTTTTTCGCCATATACATGGTGGTTGCGACCCAGTCAGACTGTAAAACTCTACAACCCCGCTTTCGCCATTGCCTCGTTCGTTATTCAGCAGGGTGCACCACGTGCAGGTGAGGTTGGCTTGGGTGTCTCAAAGTCTTATGATGTTATTTCACACCCCTTACACCCCAAATTTACTTTATATAATACTAAAAACCGTATGCGAGTTCGTCCGCGTGTAATTTTTCTTCTATATAATACACTTCCTTTGAGGCTCACGTAAAAATATTGAATGTATCATAGAACTATGACCATTCGATACGGAGTTTTTGGAAAATGGCTCTAGGTTACTTGTTTTTTGGGTTCAATTCACCATTTGCCAATTTTTTTAATACCCAACAAAGCGGATGGAATCACCAATATATAAGTAGCTTCTGCGCGCGACTTCGTGGCTCTAGGTTACTTGTTTTTTGGGTTCAATTCACCATTTTTTTTAATACCCAACAAAGTGGATGGAATCACCAATATATAAGTAGCTTCGTCCGCCCGGAACATTTACTTTGGGCTAATGCTAACACGCAGCGGAAGCTCTCAAAAGGAAAAAACCTGATTTTGAAACATTTTTCGTTAGTGCTCCGCTCCTATTGGACTTAGCGTAATAATATATAGGCCTTCCTCGATAAATGAGCTATCTAATACTGAAAAAAATTCCCAGTAGTTTCTGAAATTAGCGCGTTCAACCAAACAAACAAAATCTCCAGCGTTATAATATTAGTATAGATAAGATTTAATAACAATATAATACAGCCCAACGCCACCTGATGCCTAGTTATAGTAAGATGAAATGAAAATAAATCCGTAAAATATACCAACTATTATGACGAACGGTCCAACGATGTTAAAATTTATCGATCTCAGAAATATCAACATCCGTCTTTATATATGTGTAGGTATATAAAAGAAGACTAACTGTATAGTTTCATATTATTTTCTATCGGTAATATGGCAGAAACCTTATTTTCAAAAATGTATAGCACCCTATGCCCGTATATAAGGAACTTCTTTGCAAAATGTCATATATCTAGAACGACCGGTTTAAGCCGTGTTTTGCATGATATCAAAAATGTTATTAAATAGAACACAGAAATAGAAGTTCAAATAACATCGCCGTAACCGAAAGTAGTAATTCAACGGGTTGATCAATAGAGAACTCTATGAAAATTGTTCCTAAAATACATAATTTTAGTTCTGATGTATTTTTAAATATAAATGTACATATTTATGTGCTCGGGTTCTTAAAGTAAGAGTATAAAAATAGCTCAACATATATCTGTATAAATGAAAACATCTCTACCAGACAACTTGTTGATAAATGAGCGGCTAAGAATTTGATACATTATTTTCTTTCTCCGCCTTGAAACTAAAAATAGCACGCAAGTCATAATCAACCCCAACATTCAATGGAGCTCCTTCTCAGTTATTTCTTTACTATTATAATAGCATAATGATGCCATAGAAAGGTGAGAATACATTTTAATATTCACAAATATATACGTATTAATTAATCATAAATAAACGAATAAGACGTTGAGAGACTAAGACGATGATATGATAAATTGAATTTAGATTGAATTCCGATAGATTGACTCTCATATAATATGTACGCCTACTGGGAAATAAACATTTTGGACCTGTTCATCCTTATGTTATAAGGCTATATCGCGTTTCGTACGTACATGAATCTCATGTTAATACATGCCGAGTATTTTTTACATTTCCGTCGGAAAGATTTTTTTTTTATATCCTTGGAGGCAAACGAAGAGGTGGGACACCTGATGTTAAGTGATCAACACTGTCCATAGACACTTGCAACACCAGAAGGGTCGCAAGTGCGTTGTCACCCTGTGTATGGGGGAAGGGGGAGTGGGAAAGGCGGAGGGTGAGTAGGAAGGGAGGTGGGTTATCCGGTACTCTGACTGACCGAGTGAAACACAACAATGCAAGCACTAACTCTTCACTTCGGTTTTCTATGAGAGGGTGGTAGTACCCCGAGCAAGCCGACCCATTCATTCTGAAACCAGTAATAGCTTCAGCGTGGCTCTACCACCTATAAAACAATATAATTTTAAATGTAGTATATATAATAATCAGCCTTTGTCACATTTGTTTTTATTTCACTATCTTTCCACTTCATTAAACAAGGATTATTAATACCACAAATAGTACGCAAAGCTATGTAATAAGGTTTTTATTTTCATAAACAGTTATTTAATTCCTAACTAAGCATAGCCTGTTTTACGTTAACGAACCACTTGACATATATACAAATATAGATATTACATACATAGAACTGAATTATGTTTATTACACAAAAGTAACTTAGTTATGTGCGAGTATTCAACCAAAAATCAGTAAAACAACGCAACGGTTCAGGCTTCGTCAATCTTGTTAGGTAAACTCTGTACGGGTGCAATTGTGTATAGTTTGATCCGTCCAGTACGTTTGTGTCCTCTGCCACAGGCTTGTGGCTTTCATTCGACCTTAGACGTGTTCGAGATCGATGAACTTGTTTCCGCTTCACCCGACAATCTGGATCTCATTTAGCAAAGTGATATACAAGTATATACACGTGAAAAAGAGTGCATGTCCACAGATTCTACACGTATTTATTATATTAACTTCTTTCTTCTTCTTTTCTTCGACTAAAGAAAAACAGCGGCGAGACTTGAACGCTTTAAGAAGTATTCTAGTGAAAGATACAGACTTGTACATTTCTTTTTCTGAGTATAGGGCGTTGTAACAAACCCTAAAATATTCATAAATATTATAGCAGTATATTTGCACTGGACCTACCCTAAAGATATTACCTTATAAATCTTACAGTAGGTGGCATCAAATTCACTGTTGCACGTTGAGTGTGTGTCGGGTGGGTTTATCTGGAAGGCGCTCTGGCAACTCGCACATTCGTAGCGGCTGCCAAATAACTGGCCTACGACAGTAAAGCGGCATTAGCTGACGCTACGTCGTAGGTGACTACATGTGAATAATTTCATAGTAGATACTATTTACGTTACACTCTTCCTAATAAATTCATTTCAAGAGTGTTATACTAGCAACATAAATTAAATATTTCTTGGTTTTAAAGTAAATAATAAATATTACTTTTAAATCCACAAATAGGCATACGATTCCATATTTTGATTAATCAGTTTAGAAAAGTTATGTATTTCTTTCATGATGTTATGTCTAAAAGTAATCTCTACATAGATCAAGTTGTCATATTTCATTTTCCCTATTTGTACTAACATTGAACATATCACATGAAATGATCTTGTATTTCAAAGAATGTAATGCTTACATTGTCGACATTATTTATCGACTATGGCTTCTCTACGTAATTACCGGAATGACATTTTTCTAATAACTATCAAATCAAATGCTATATGAACGCGAAATTTAATATCGTATTTCCTTAAACAACTCTCGCACTAGGAAGATAAACTCACTCTTCCTGTCTTCCTGAGATCTTTACAATCGTGAAATCAACAGACACAAAATACATCTAGACTCAAAACAATCATTTCTGAATCGTAGAAATAATTATCCTATGTGTGATAAATTACACCATACGCACAGCCTAAATTAACAAATAACACTAATGAATTGTCGTTAAAGTAGTGTTGGCTCAGTGGTAGCGCGTAAGAACAGCGCGGAGTTTTTGGCGGGATCTTGGAATGCCATGTAGTGGTCTTTATATTTTATCCATAATCTTGTGTTATTTAGCTCTGTATTCTGTAATGTAGGTGGTGCTTTATGTAATATAGTTTGGTTATTGTGCACAAGTGAAGTGGATCGAAAATATCACCACGGAGCATGGATTCTGACTTGCCACAAAAACTCCCAGGAAAGTTCTAACAAAATGGCCACCATCTTGTTAGTTCATTGAAATTATATCAAGAAACTTGTAATATCGATACTCACTTGACAATGGCAGTAATAGTCAACTAGATGACTGGTTACCAAAAATAAAATAGAAGAACACCGCGTGGTTCGATGTTTGTGTCGATAGGAGCGGAGCACTAATTGAAGAACGCTTCAAAATCGGGGTTTCTTTTTCCTTTTCAGAGCTTAAGCTGCGTGTTAGCGTTAGCCTAACGTAACTATTCCAGGCGGACGAAGTCGCGGGCAAAGGCTAGTTATTAGATACAACTATTAAATTGAAATCTATCGCCAAATACTTTTAAGTGTGTCATAGCATTCGCAGTTGTTACCATGTTAGATCCTATGATCCTTAATATAAGGTGATATCGAAAACAAACAGCATTACATAGTATAAAACAAAGTCCCCTACCGCTTCTGTCTGTCTGTTCGCGATAAACTCAAAAACTACTGAACAGATCTTCATACGGTTTTCACCAGTGGATAAAGTGATTCATGAGGAACATTTTGGTAGATAATTTCTCAAGGGTTTTTTTAATAATCAGGGTTGGACAACGTCTGCCGGGCCCGCTAGTTATCTATAAATTATTAAAAGAAAACATATATTTGTAACAAAAATCATATATCGAATATTCTATCTAAATTGCCTACATGAAAAAGAACGTATAAATAACAGAAAATAAATAAACCACGAACAAAAACGTCTGACCATTAAACGCAAACGTTATAATTGTTAGAATTGTTCTACACGCGATGCCGGACATTTGGCAACGTCGACATGGCTTCTGCAACACCAATTTAATACCGACCACCACCTACAGCGTAATAAATGGAATTGCCTTAATTAACTGCAACTCAAAAGATTGCATTTCATATTCTCTATTGATTTCATGACTAAAATTCTTTAATAATAAATCAATCAAATGATATTTTTCACAGAAGAATCCTATTAAACTAAATCTGTATTATACAATCTTGTTAATATGTCATAAATAATTACTGTGTGTAATTTCTATGAAGGGATAAGTAAACGTAAAACGGTATGTTATGTATTCTAGAACTATAGGTATTAGTGACGCGGCAATATTTCTTAATTTTTCTATCTACTCACCTACTACTTGTATTTTCAATGCGGTAACATTTTTTTTTCGGTTTTGGACCTCATGTGTTTAATTTTATTAAAGTAAAATTCCAACTATTACAATATACTTTACCAAATCCTTAGTTTTTTACCAAAACTTTAACTATTTAACCGATCATCTTGAAGTTTTGCACACATGGTGTCAGGGGTATAAAAAAGACAATAATAATACCTTTCACTCAGAAAAAAAGTATTGTTTCCTAGGGCTACGTCAAATCTGTATTGAGGCGAGCGTAGAAGCTGGTAAATGCCTAGTACTTACTAAAAAAACGGAATAACAATTAGAAGAAATAGTTACGCAACTGTTGTATGGAAGACTGAAACAATTTTGGCCGACTAGGTCACGATAACCAGGTATTATACAGATTTAGGCATGTCGCAAGTCCGGATCATAAGTTGTATATGCAATAACCAAGGATAGTAATATTTAATAATAATTTATTCAACAACCATAATCAATATAATCAAATTAAAACTAAAATTTGAAAAGAGCTTTTTATAGGGTTTTTTCCAAGCTCACATGGCGACCTACCATCCCCATGTTAAAATCCATTGCAACAGCTGCACTTTAGAGCCAGTCTCCCTATATTTTTTTTTATGTCATAGGAGGCAAACCAACAGGAGGATCACCTGATGTTAAGTGATCACTACCGTCCATTGACACTTGCAACACCAGGAGAGTCGCAAGCGCGTTGCCAGCCTGTGTTTGGTGGAAGAGGGAAAGGGGGAGGAGGGAGAGGAGAGGGGGAAAGTAGGTTTCCGGCACTATTACTGACCGAACGAAACACAACAATGCTAACTAACACTAACACTTCACGTCGGTTTTCTATGAGAGGGTGGACCTACCCCGGGCGAGCCGTTTAGCCTGTTTCCCTATATGTTTAGCCTGTTTACTATGTTAGACCACGTCATATATTTTTAAGGTAGGCAACATAACAGTGACGCCTCTGGTGTCATAGTTGTCCATAGGTGACATTTAACATCAGATGGGCCGTCTGCCTGTTTGCTGCCCTTTGGCATAAAAAAATATATATATCGCCATTTACCATTAACTGAGATTACGATCAAACACTAAAATCCATAAAGTATTTAAAAAATCCGTTACCAAAGAGGTTATGACTCTACGAGACGATTAATTAACGTACAGTAGAACCACGTTATTATTCAGTTATCTAACCTGCAACCGTTGTCTACTATTTAATTTGAATCCATCTAGTTTTGCAGTCTGTTGACAATCAAACTTTGTTACGAGACCCGAGGGCGCTCGAGTGCCCAATGGTTAATCAACTTGTTTAGTTACGATTGAGAGATATCAACAGCGAGGTGCTGCTAATTGTGAAACTTTTCAGACATGCATTATATTTCTTTTTCATTTAAAACTCAGTGATGCGTTTCTTTCAAGATTTTTATAGTGTTACAGTCCATCTCTAAATTATACATTTATTATGAAATAGATTTATATACTTTGTACGTCGTTAGTTAGTATTCTGAAACAAAATTAAGTAAATACCAAGATTTAACAATATAAATTAAAACCCAATGAAAAGCCCAAATAGTCTCCATAGTATGATTATCTACGGATATCTTAATCTATACTTAAATAACTTACACAGAGTCGCAGTATTTAGCAGATGCCTACCCTATTTTTTTTAAAAGTTCAACAACCCTCTCCACTTATTCAATATAAGTTATATAATTATAAAAAGAAACATTTAAAATTATTTTCCCTATCAGCCTGGCTTCGGCCCGCATATTAGGAGATTTCGATTCCCCTCAAAGTGAGTGAAAAATAAAGCATGGAAAAAATAACAATAATATTTTTTTTTCTACACAAAATATTCATTGTCATATTTGCGACAATTTAATTCAGTATCTCTAAGAAATTCATGTTTACTAATACAGACCCATTCGATATTTTGGGCTTAATGGAGAAGGAGTCTGCAATCAAATCGTTCGATAATTTTGCTAAGCATGTGATCGCTAATCTTAAGACATATAACAGACCTTGTATATAGTATCAGGACTAACAAATATTGGTGACTTTAATATTATGCTCATGCAACACGTCAAGGGAGTGAATAGTGAATTGTATCAAATTGCGATCACTCCTCTCTCCCTTTTTATTGCCAATTTCAATAAACCTCTGTGCGAAACAAAAAAGTTTGAAAAAAAAACATATTCTATATATACATAATTATGTAAGTCAATATCCTCATATTTTTTATGTTAATAGAGGTAGGTAAAGTAACCATATAAGACTGTAATTCCGTTATATATCTAGAATTAATTCACAGGGAACTATAAAAGTTGTCTGTGTTATTAAAAATATGACAAATTTTCGACAAACAATGTTGAACGAACGTAAAGCAATTTCACTTTGTAGATTAAACAAAAAAAGTCTACGAAAAACACTTGGAAAGTCGAGAGTAATGTTAGGACTGGCACGAAGATGGGAAAACAATAAAGGTGTTTAGTTTGTAGAGACATCTGCATAGGGTTGAAATGTTTACTGTCTCCGGGCGATCTCAAGACAATCTATTTGAAAGGTGTCGTGGCGCAATCCACTAAGCGATCGCTGATACACACACCTTACCCGGAATAACCTGGATATAAATCACTACGAGGAAATAACCCGTCCCATTTACCGAACTGGACGAGATTTTAACAACGTCTTATACTGTCGATGATATTGTGAAAGCTTTCGGTATTGGTCATATTCGTATTGAGATTTACCTTCATATATTGTACGATCTGATTTACAATCATCCTTTGAGGATTTTTTTTGTTTTTTTTTTTCAGTGTAATCTCTACATGTAAACAGACTGAAGGAAAATCGTTAGGTACATCTTCGTTGTCTGTGTCTCAATCGATTTTCTTTATTTTTTGTTTAGTAAATAATTATAGGCTTTGATGTTATGAATATAATTTTTTTGGAGAATATTCGTTTTTTTTTCTTAATATTGAATAATCAAAAATTATTAAATTATGGTCGGTCACTAGTATCATTAATCTTAAGACTCATATTATAATATATAATTTATCTATAGACAAGAACTGTATCGTTATGTGTAGTCCGGTGAAGCTGTGAAGACCCTGCCAGGTCAGTAGTAGTCAGTTCGAGGAAAAAAAAAATGTATCGTTATGTTCGATAGCGATATACTAAAAAGTCGTTTAACCAATAAAGATGAAAATGGGTCGATTTTTTTTTAATACATTGTTATGCTATAAATATAACATAACTTCCCACTAGATAGCGCCGCTATAGAATAACTTGTTTATTATACAATATTTCCTTATGAAAGTTAGTATGTGATATTTGAGTACAGAATGTTTCCGCGACATCCATTCTGATATAACTTAATTATTTCGTACACGAAATAATAATAAACGCGTTCAAGTCCACGAGCACAGTTAGTAATAATTATAATTGCGTCTAATAACGAATACATGATCATAAAAAATTAACATAAAAAATCCATACAATAACGATAATTCGTAATACATTAAAGATTAGAACAATGACTGTTACAACTATGAAAAACAAATACAACAAGTGTTATTTTATTTTGCCAATAAATTAACAAATAACTAACACTGTTAAATAAGTTAATTTTGTAAATAAACCTATATTTTAATATATATGATCTAAAACATTGTAATGTCCATTAACTCTGCTAAAACATTAACTATATTTACATAATTTATTAAATATCGCGAAAATTAGAAGTTAAGTAAACGCAAAACTCTAATATAAATATTCTCGATAAAACTGTACAGCAATAATACCATATTGTGAGCCATAAAAATGAATGATAATTATGATAAGGCTTAAATATAAAGTGTAATTTATATTGCCATTAAAAATGTACATTTTTATTCTTGTCGACATTCTGTTTACGCGAACGTTGGTACTCAACACATTATCAAAAATAAACCTTATATAATTATATAAAGGTGTTAAAATGCAAATGTGTTAATATCAAATAGTATGTTTCGAACAATGGAACTGTTGTGGAAAATACTTATTATTATTATGTCAAATTTTAATATGGCAAAATTGAACGAAGATATTAAAATCTCGAAAAGCTTGAAGACACGTTGACTGATTTCATTATTCACGGCAAAATTCTTAATTAGAAGAGATGGCGAAATAAAGGGAAATTACATTAAATCGTTGGTTATCTAATCTAAGCTCTCACTTTTATTATTTCGAAGATGAAGCGAGACGAGTTCGAAATTTACTTAATTTTATTATAATACTGATAACGTCAAAGCGGGATGAAAACTGAAGAGCTCTTTCCAGAATCGACAACTATATCTGTTTTATTGCTGTAACTTTCTTTATATTTCTACTATCGTATGAATAGTCCCTTATGAAATCAAAGGTTATGCATAAGTTTTTTTTTAATACATTATTGAAGACATGAGAGGATGAAGGTGATATATCACAAAGTAATTTTACATAGATTCGCTTTAAAGATTATTTATATCTTTGATTATATGTATTTTATTTATTTGTTATATATTACTTTACAGCACATTTAAAACATAATTTATTTTTAATTTAAAAACATGGAGTGCCATTTACAAAGTAATAATTATTACATTTTATATAGTAACTATATTAAATCAATAGTATTGTATATTTGAGTTAATGCGTTCTAGGTGTGACTGGACTTTTATATGTATGTAAATAAAAATTAACTGCCGAATGTATGTACGTGTATCACTTCAGAACGGCTGCACCTATTTGGCTAATAATTTTTTGTAGTGTTTTTAAAACAAGGTTTGTATAAATAAAAGTGTTTTAAAAAACCTACGGTAAAGTAAAAATATAGGTAAAAAAATGCGTTATAAAAAAGCAAATGAGAAAACAGTAAGGAGATTTTCAAAAATATTGACAGAATTAACAGAAAGACAGAACAGACGTTCAATTACCATTTTATTCCATTACATGGTACCATACTGTAAAGGAAAGATTTTGTCTCATTAGTTCATTAGTACATTCGACGCCGAGGCGGACAGTTAGTTTTATATAGTTTCAGTTATTGATTATATTTATGACTTATTTGTGTTAATCTTATAAGAACAAGATACGTATATGGACATGATGAAAGTGTAAGTTAGGTCACAAAAAGAAAAAAAATTGTTCCATTTCACCATAACACTTTCAGTTAGGTCACAAAAAGAAAAAAAAATTGGCGATACCATTATCCCACTCGTATTCAATTATTTTCCATAAAATTCTTCACCTAACTACATACATATTTGACGCGTGAGATGTTTAATTTTACCATTACTTCTCCATGAATCCTATACTGGATATTTCTTTCATTAAAGGAGTTGAACGCCGTAAACTTTTTTAAAATTAAATGACTCAAATTAGTTTTCAAATTTTTTTTATATCTTGAAATGAACCCTACCGTTATATGCGTGGGTACGATGCAGTCTCGATCTCGTTAACGCGGGCACGTATGGACCCGTCGTATGCTGAAATAGAAAACGACTGGTGATTAATTGCCAATTACTCCAACTGTCGAGTAGTTCCTGCGCCCACTTGTCGCCGCGTTACCATCGTAAATATAAGTTCATAATTTTGTCCTTAAACCGGTAAATATTATTATTTAATCATCAACTTACTTTAAATGTGGAAATAATTACTATTTATTATTTATATATACGCATTGAGTTACATATTCTTTGGTATAACATATTTTATAAATTCTTTTACATATAGAAAGTAGCATTAACGCGAGCGAAATCGCAAACAAAAGCTAGTTTATAATATTTTCCAATGTAATATGACTTATACATTCGTAACTACCACATATCACAAAATTTAATTATTAAAATTCCTTATATATATATAACAACTTGTGTTTAGTTTCCATAGAACTAGATTATAAAAGTAAACGCCCATTTCATTACGAAGCAAAAATTGTTAGAATAATAATAGTGTCAAGTCCCCAATGCAAAATAGTCATTTGCTATGATATAATTCAATATTCAGTAAGGAGTAATTGAATATTTTTCCAATTTGTCGCGCGTAATGGGGCAAGATTGAGTTGAGGGTCCCTAAAGGGTACGCGGACGGTGCACAGGCGAGCACGTAACAGAATACATCGTGTATCATTTTTACGTTGCACTATACCAACTTTGATATCATATACAGTTAATTAGTTAGTAGTAAGTTAACTCATAAATGATATCAAGTGAATTTTGTATTCAACTGGATATTAAATAAGAAATTACTTCTTAATTCATTTCGCCAATTTGTGTGCACCATTTTTCAATTTTATAATTCATTTATTAATAGCTGATACTCGCGACTTCGACTATTTCGTTTATTACCTCAACAATATGTTTTATTTACATAGGTAAAAACATAAGCAATATACCATTTGCTCTCATTTCTCCACGACAAGCAAACACACATATAAACGCATAGTGCTTGAAAAAGCGTAGTTTTTTATAACCGTATATTCAATTAATTTATCATGCTATTTTTGTAGTTAAGGACCAAGTGTTTAAGAGAAAAACTAAAAAAAGAACCAAATCTATTCTGTACTTTTTGAGTGATAAGCGTGCAACGACAGATCTCTGTTATTTTATCTAGATTAACTACTGCCAGCGATTTAACCACTTAAAGTTGCGTCTTTTAAAATATATCTTAACTACTTGGCTTCTATTAAAATGCCTAATAAAATATAATCTAAATAATATTATGAGAAGTTCTCTATCCCCAGTAAAAAAGACCGCAGATCAGTCAACCATTTCGAAAAAATACAAAGGTATTCTTATATAATATTCTTCTATACATTCTCTACATAATTAAATACAATTCTTTGACGTCAAAACTATCTATTACTAACTACTATGTGCAATTTTTCGTAGATGGTTGTAGACTACTTATTTTTTGCATTCTATTGTTTTTGGAGCACAACAAAACGGGCGGGAATCAGATTGTTTCATATATATGTGTGATGTTTAAAAATATGCTTAAAATACATTGATATACAGAAATCCAAGATGCACACTTAACGTCTCACAGACGGCACACAAAAATGAGTGCATAATTTTGGATTATGCACTTATTTCAAATAATCTCGCGTCGCTTGCGTCCTTGTAAAAACAACTTTAAATCATTCAGCCAAGATTGAATTTGCTAAACGATAAGTTTATCGCATAACTATAACCACGTATGCATTGGGGAATTTTTGCGGCCGGTTTTGAGCGATACTCTTATTCGAGACTGTGCATATTGGGTTATTACATGTCAATGTTAAAAAATAATGAATTTATGTTGAAAGTAATCACTCAAATATTCCAGAAACCATACGGTATAGTTTATCCCGGATTTTACATTTGTCTGTATTAAAAATACACACGGCCATGTTTCCGAGGCATAGCGTAATATGAATGTATGGTGGATTACGAACCAAACTCGCTCTCATATAAACCATGCTCGTCACGTTCTATGTTTTCAGTCACCGACAAAGGGTATATCATCTTTCATCGCGCGATTTCCTTCCAAATAGCTTTGTGTTTCCGAGGCATAGCGTAATATGAATGTATGGTGGATTACGAACCAAACTCGCTCTCATATAAACCATGCTCGTCACGTTCTATGTTTTCAGTCACCGACAAAGGGTATATCATCTTTCATCGCGCGATTTCCTTCCAAATAGCTTTAAGATATATATATACATCCCAGTAATAAAACTCAATCATTATGTACGGTATCATGTATAGATTATTCCGCGCATATCGGCTTCTTTGATACAAATATCATTCATGTAACATTTATAACGTAGATTCCATTGATTATAAAATATTCCCTTGATATTATATATTTATTCAAATCAATAAAAACAGTAAAGTATTATTGTAAAAAATGTACAATATACGTATATATTTGATACAGTAATATTATTATGAAATATCATTTATTTTGTAGTCAATTAGAGAAACTTTTACTACGACATAATATAAAAGTTGCTACACTCCTATATGGAGTCCAACCTAAATCTTAACCAACCCTGAAGTATAGAATGTTGATATAAAAGTATTCTCTAGAAATAGGAAGTTTATGACGTGATTATGTAACATTTTCATCACATTATAATACTGTCGTGTTATTGCGTTTTGACGTAGCTACGAAGATACGGCCAACGTCACGTCGACTCATTCCAGTGGCGATCGCAACTGGCATACTAATATTCTCTGTGAGCGATTCCGTGTAATTTCGAATGGTATTCCACAGCCGATTGAGCGGCAACCAGCATCTTGAATATGTTACATAGGATCGACTATCTCGAAATTACTTGCGAAGTTAAAATTCAGCTCACGAATAATAATTACAATGATATTTTCGTTATAGCTAGCTGACTCTAATTGTAGCTGATAGATACATTTTATGATAAACCTATAGCCATAGTAAACAGTAAAATAAATACGAGTACTCTGTTCAAAACTATGTTAGTATCGGTTATTTATCAGAGAAAACAAAGTATTATGTAGAAGCAAAGGACGCGAAGTGTTACGACCACGATGTGGTTCAGTACGGGTAATTCGCCTTAGCCCGCGGTTAAACAAACTGAGCTTATCGCGTAACATAAATTGGCAACACATCGTTAAGGAGTCCCGCACCGTGAACCACGCCGGCTTTATCAGCGGCCTCTCGTAAAACAACCGTCTGTTATTGCAACTTCGGAATTTTCTGAGACTTTTTTCATATCGCAAAACTGCGACGAACGAAATGTGCAAACCGACGTTCGGAACGCGACCCCGTCGCATCGTCGAACCGCGTAAACGATTTGGCTAGCTTCGATAAATACCTCCATTTGGCAGTGCGCATTCACAACTAGCTCGTATCAGCTAGGAAAAAGCGCAGCGCCTTGAGCGTCGGTATAATTAGAGGCCAATCGTAAAACGAAAGGGTTTGCACCCAGAATGTCCCATCTGATAATGAGCGTGACTGGCGCGGCTCCAGCTGCCTCTCATATTAGGCGGTCTCCCGACCGCTATCGTTACGACTTTTACACTTTTACGAGTTGTTTAGTTTACAGTGCCTGCTGTGTATGAACTCGTACGCTGCCAAATGCTAGTTCGCGGTTTACCGCCTGCAACCACTTTGTAAATATCGCAGCCGCTACGTTGTTAATGAGATGTACGTTTCAAGCTCGTTTGGCGTTGCGTTTAGTCGTAGTTACACTTCTCTTAACTCATTACCTATATCAACATGTGCAATAATAGATTTTTCATTTTTTTATTTTATCTTCTCGATTACGAGTTACTTCGACTACAAGAAATGAGATTATATTATGCAAAAATATATTGCTAAAGACTATTAAAATTTTTATATAAAAATTAATACTAGTATATCTCCAGTTAGCTACAATGAACTGTTGGGATCCTTTTACAATAAGAGCAGAAGCTTCATTCCGACGATATCAATTTTGTTCAGTGGCTCTTAATTAACATTTTCTTTTCTTTCCTTTCCAGGTGAGTGAGGAAACGAATACAAAACGGAGCAGGCTTTGTGCGGCGCGCGCGGCACCCGCCTATACACACAAAAGTATATTACGCCGCTTTCAATTCGAACACAGGGAAAATTATGATCCACACTTTTACCTAAACGCAAATGAAATCGGCTTTTGAATGTTGAAATTTATTTAAAGTATACTCATTACATCATAATAAAACAAAGTGGAATAAGAGCTATCATTGAACACATTAGTGGATCATTGAAGATTGTTTTCTTTAAAAAAATGCGTTATAAAAAAGCAAATGAGAAAACAGTAAGGAGATTTTCAAAAATATTGACAGAATTAACAGAAAGACAGAACAGACGTTCAATTACCATTTTATTCCATTACATGGTACCATACTGTAAAGGAAAGATTTTGTCTCATTAGTTCATTAGTACATTCGACGCCGAGGCGGACAGTTAGTTTTATATAGTTTCAGTTATTGATTATATTTATGACTTATTTGTGTTAATCTTATAAGAACAAGATACGTATATGGACATGATGAAAGTGTAAGTTAGGTTCCATTTCACCATAACACTTTCAGTTAGGTCACAAAAAGAAAAAAAAATTGGCGATACCATTATCCCACTCGTATTCAATTATTTTCCATAAAATTCTTCACCTAACTACATACATATTTGACGCGTGAGATGTTTAATTTTACCATTACTTCTCCATGAATCCTATACTGGATATTTCTTTCATTAAAGGAGTTGAACGCCGTAAACTTTTTTAAAATTAAATGACTCAAATTAGTTTTCAAATTTTTTTTATATTTTGATATGAACCCTACCGTTATATGCGTGGGTACGATGCAGTCTCGATCTCGTTAACGCGGGCACGTATGGACCCGTCGTATGCTGAAATAGAAAACGACTGGTGATTAATTGCCAATTACTCCAACTGTCGAGTAGTTCCTGCGCCCACTTGTCGCCGCGTTACCATCGTAAATATAAATTCATAATTTTGTCCTTAAACCGGTAAATATTATTATTTAATCATCAACTTACTTTAAATGTGGAAATAATTACTATTTATTATTTATATATACGCATTGAGTTACATATTCTTTGGTATAACATATTTTATAAATTCTTTTACATATAGAAAGCAGCATTAACGCAAACGAAATCGCAAACAAACGCTAGTTTATAATATTTTCCAATATAATATGACATACATTCGTAACTATCACATATAACAAAATTTTGCTTATTTTAATTCCCTATATATATAACAAGTTGTGTTTACTTTCCGTAGAACTAGATTATAAATGTAAACGCCCATTTCATAACGAAGCAAAAATTGTTAGAATAATAATAGTGTCAAGTCCCCAATCCAAAATAGTCATTTGCTATGATATAATTCAATATTCAGTAAGGAGTAATTGAATATTTTTCCAATTTGTCGCGCTTAATGGGGCAAGATTGAGTTGAGGGTCCCTAAAGGGCACGCGGGCGGTGCACAGGCGAGCACGTAACAGAATACATCGTGTATCATTTTTACGTTGCACTATACCAACTTTGATATCATATACAGTTAATTAGTTAGTAGTAAGTTAACTCATAAATGATATCAAGTGAATTTTGTATTCAACTGGATATTAAATAAGAAATTACTTCTTAGTTCATTTCGCCAATTTGTGTGCACCAACTCTTTTTCAATTTTATAATTCATTTATTAATAGCTGATACTCGCGATTTCGACTATTTCGTTTATTACCTCAACAATATGTTTTATTTACAAAAGCAAAAACAGAAACAATATACCATTTGCTCCCATTTCTCCACGACAAGCAAACACGCATATAAACGCATAGTGCTTGAAAAGTCGTAGTTTTTTAAAACTTTAATAACCGTATATTCAATTAATTTATCATGCTATTTTTTTAGTTAAGGACCAAGTGTTTAAGAGAAAAACTAAAAAAAGAACCAAATCTATTCTGTACTTTTTGAGTGATAAGCGTGCAACGACAGATCTCTGTTATTTTATCTAGATTAACTACTGCCAGCGATTTAACCACTTAAAGTTGCGTCTTTTAAAATATATCTTAACTACTTGGCTTCTATTAAAATGCCTAATAAAATATAATCTAAATAATATTATGAGAAGTTCTCTATCCCCAGTAAAAAAGACCGCAGATCAGTCAACCATTTCGAAAAAATACAAAGGTATTCTTATATAATATTCTTCTATACATTCTCTACATAATTAAATACAATTCTTTGACGTCAAAACTATCTATTACTAACTACTATGTGCAATTTTTCGTAGATGGTTGTAGACTACTTATTTTTTGCATTCTATTGTTTTTGGAGCACAACAAAACGGGCGGGAATCAGATTGTTTCATATATATGTGTGATGTTTAAAAATATGCTTAAAATACATTGATATACAGAAATCCAAGATGCACACTTAACGTCTCACAGACGGCACACAAAAATGAGTGCATAATTTTGGATTATGCACTTATTTCAAATAATCTCGCGTCGCTTGCGTCCTTGTAAAAACAACTTTAAATCATTCAGCCAAGATTGAATTTGCTAAACGATAAGTTTATCGCATAACTATAACCACGTATGCATTGGGGAATTTTTGCGGCCGGTTTTGAGCGATACTCTTATTCGAGACTGTGCATATTGGGTTATTACATGTCAATGTTAAAAAATAATGAATTTATGTTGAAAGTAATCACTCAAATATTCCAGAAACCATACGGTATAGTTTATCCCGGATTTTACATTTGTCTGTATTAAAAATACACACGGCCATGTTTCCGAGGCATAGCGTAATATGAATGTATGGTGGATTACGAACCAAACTCGCTCTCATATAAAATCAGTCAACCATTTCGAAAAAATACAAAGGTATTTCAATATTCTTCTATACATTCTCTACATAATTAAATACAATTCTTTGACGTCAAAACTATCTATTACTAACTACTATGAACATACTATGTGCAATTTTTCGTAGATGGTTGTAGACTACTTATTTTTTGCATTCTATTGTTTTTGGAGCACAACAAAACGGGCGGGAATCAGCTTGTTTCATATATATGTGTGATGTTTAAAAATATGCTTAAAATACATTGATATACAGAAATCCAAGATGCACACTTAACGTCTCACAGACGGCACACAAAAATGAGTGCATAATTTTGGATTATGCACTTATTTCAAATAATCTCGCGTCGCTTGCGTCCTTGTAAAAACAACTTTAAATCATTTAGCCAAGATTGAACTTGCTAAACGATAAGTTTATCACATATCTATAACCACGTATGCATATTGGGGAGTCTTTGCAGCCGGTTTTGAGCGATACTTTTATTCGAGACTGTGCGTATTGGGTTATTACATGTCAATGTTAAAATATAATGAATTTATTTTGAAAGTAATCACTCAAATATTTCAGATACCATACAGTATAGTTTATCCCGGATTTTTACATTTGTCTGCATTAAAAATACACACGGCCGTGTTTCCGAGGCATAGCGTAATATGAATGTATGGTGGATTACGAACCAAACTCGCTCTCATATAAACCATGCTCGTCACGTTCTATGTTTTCAGTCACCGACAAAGGGTATATCATCTTTCATCGCGCGATTTCCTTCCAAATAGCTTTAAGATATATATATACATCCCAGTAATAAAACTCAATCATTATGTACGGTATCATGTATAGATTATTCCGCGCATATCGGCTTCTTTGATACAAATATCATTCATGTAACATTTATATCGTAGATTCCATTGATTATAAAATATTCCCTTGATATTATATATTTATTCAAATCAATAAAAACAGTAAAATATTATTTTAAAAAAATGTACAATATACGTATATATTTGATACAGTAATATTATTATGGAATATCATTTATTTTGTATTCAATTAGAGAAACTTTTACTACGACATAATATAAAAGTTGCTACACTCCTATATGGAGTCCAACCTAAATCTTAACCAACCCTGAAGTATAGAATGTTGATATAAAAGTATTCTCTAGAAATAGGAAGTTTATGACGTGATTATGTAACATTTTCATCACATTATAATACTGTCGTGTTATTGCGTTTTGACGTAGCTACGAAGATACGGCCAACGTCACGTCGACTCATTCCAGTGGCGATCGCAACTGGCATACTAATATTCTCTGTGAGCGATTCCGTGTAATTTCGAATGGTATTCCACAGCCGATTGAGCGGCAACCAGCATCTTGAATATGTTACATAGGATCGACTATCTCGAAATTACTTGCGAAGTTAAAATTCAGCTCACGAATAATAATTACAATGATATTTTCGTTATAGCTAGCTGACTCTAATTGTAGCTGATAGATACATTTTATGATAAACCTATAGCCATAGTAAACAGTAAAATAAATACGAGTACTCTGTTCAAAACTATGTTAGTATCGGTTATTTATCAGAGAAAACAAAGTATTATGTAGAAGCAAAGGACGCGAAGTGTTACGACCACGATGTGGTTCAGTACGGGTAATTCGCCTTAGCCCGCGGTTAAACAAACTGAGCTTATCGCGTAACATAAATTGGCAACACATCGTTAAGGAGTCCCGCACCGTGAACCACGCCGGCTTTATCAGCGGCCTCTCGTAAAACAACCGTCTGTTATTGCAACTTCGGTATTTTCTGAGACTTTTTTCATATCGCAAAACTGCGACGAACGAAATGTGCAAACCGACGTTCGGAACGCGACCCCGTCGCATCGTCGAACCGCGTAAACGATTTGGCTAGCTTCGATAAATACCTCCATTTGGCAGTGCGCATTCACAACTAGCTCGTATCAGCTAGGAAAAAGCGCAGCGCCTTGAGCGTCGGTATAATTAGAGGCCAATCGTAAAACGAAAGGGTTTGCACCCAGAATGTCCCATCTGATAATGAGCGTGACTGGCGCGGCTCCAGCTGCCTCTCATATTAGGCGGTCTCCCGACCGCTATCGTTACGACTTTTACACTTTTACGAGTTGTTTAGTTTACAGTGCCTGCTGTGTATGAACTCGTACGCTGCCAAATGCTAGTTCGCGGTTTACCGCCTGCAACCACTTTGTAAATATCGCAGCCGCTACGTTGTTAATGAGATGTACGTTTCAAGCTCGTTTGGCGTTGCGTTTAGTCCTAGTTACACTTCTCTTAACTCATTACCTATATCAACATGTGCAATAATAGATTTTTCATTTTTTTATTTTATCTTCTCGATTACGAGTTACTTCGACTACAAGAAATGAGATTATATTATGCAAAAATATATTGCTAAAGACTATTAAAATTTTTATATAAAAATTAATACTAGTATATCTCCAGTTAGCTACAATGAACCGTTGGGATCCTTTTACAATAAGAGCAGAAGCTTCATTCCGACGATATCAATTTTGTTCAGTGGCTCTTAATTAACATTTTCTTTTCTTTCCTTTCCAGGTGAGTGAGGAAACGAATACAAAACGGAGCAGGCTGTGTGCGGCGCGCGCGGCACCCGCCTATACACACAAAAGTATATTACGCCGCTTTCAATTCGAACACAGGGAAAATTATGATCCACACTTTTACCTAAACGCAAATGAAATCGGCTTTTGAATGTTGAAATTTATTTAAAGTATACTCATTACATCATAATAAAACAAAGTGGAATAAGAGCTATCATTGAACACATTAGTGGATCATTGAAGATTGTTTTCTTGATATATCTTTATCGCGTCTCCGATAAATTATTCCCCAATGTTCATATAATCTCATTGCAGATTGAGGAAAGTGGTACGAACTAAATTAGATACGAGATAACAAAATAAATGCATTCCATGAAACAATAACTAGAGGTACATTATATAAATGTAGTCCATTACTTTCATACGTACTTTGTGAACTCGAATTTCAAACCACAATTCAAAATAAGATGATCGATGTCATGCCATTCCTTTATTCGTACAAGATTTCTTACAAAACCGGGTTTTGATATACGACGTCTTTGACAGACGAACGAGATTGTACGGAATGCGGCGGATACGGTGCAGAACGTATGTAAGAATACATTACACTTCTAGTTTGACCAAATTAGAGATCATTTCACTTCGCGTGTGAATTATAAAGTAAAACATTTTCAAATTATAATAATATCTTAGAGCCACTCGTAAGACAGTAATGTTTTCAAAAAATACTAGGTTATATTTATCGAATCTTTGGATCTTTGCAATTTAAATTTGAAAATGCGTAAACCATAAAACCTTTTCTTCAGTTATCAGTCCTTGTGAAACGTTAATATTTATAAAATATTGAACATAGAATTTATGTAGTTCAATGAAGTTATTTATCATCAGATAAGATTATATTTTTCTTTATAATTCGGGGACTAATTTCAGAATCCATTTCCTATTGCTTCGATTGGACTTCAATATTAATATATTTTTTAAATATTCAATATATAAATATTTACAATCAGTATATATACTTATATATTTATGTTCATTAGATAATTTAAGTGCGCTTCTTTCAGTTTGAATATTAATTGAAAAATTAACACTCCGCTTACCTACGTGACTATTTTTTCAATGTGGATAAACCAACAGTTTATGCAAAATCACGAACTATTGTACAGATTATATGGTACCTGGAGTCCTGTGCTTTACGCAGACTTGAGTCTGTTCTTCTATAAGCAAAATAATAATTATTCGAAATATTGGCTTGAATATTTTCCACATGCATGATTTAAACCGCGCAAATTAGACTCTTTAGAATTAAAAATATACTTATAGTATCATACAAAAAGAGAACATGATTTTTTGAGGAAGAATAATATTAAATAATTTTAATAAATAGAATACACGTAGTGAATTTATTACTATTATGAGATGAATGAAACAAAGTACTACGACCTTCGAACCCCGCTCCGAAGCTGTTGAACCCGGTGTTCCCTGTACAGTCACCTCACGGGCAACGGCCTGGCAACATAAATTTTATTCTCTGTTATGTAAATCCGAAAACGTTTTCTCTTTTAGCGAAATTCAATACTTTAATAGTCCTAAGACACCGTTAAATGGTTACAAACTCTATTAAGGTAAAGGATTCATAACTCAGTTTTGATACGTTGTGATAATCACTATTTCTTTCTTATGGTCTGTAATAAAATTTCAACACGTGTTTAAATCAAGGAAAATCTAAAAAATTGCCATCGATAACATTAATAAAATCACGATTACAATTTCATCACATAAGTGGGTATTAAACTTCTTATTAAAAACACACTAGATAGTCTTACAAAATACTGCATTAATAGCATTCATTATTTTTAATGAAAATGATTTTTTTTAAACCTTGAAAGCTATAGTTGTCACCGCTAGCATAATTCAACGTAACGTACAAAGCATACGAGGGTAGCATAGTCCTAAGACACCGTTAAATGGTTACAAACTCTATTAAGGTAAAGGATTCATAACTCAGTTTTGATACGTTGTGATAATCACTATTTCTTTCTTATGGTCTGTAATAAAATTTCAGCACGTGTTTAAATCAAGGAAAATCTAAAAAAATGCCATAGATAACATTAATAAAATCACGGTTACAATTTCATCACATAAGTGGGCATTAAACTTCTTATAAAAACACTTAGTCTTGCAAAATACTGCGTATATAGTATTCATTATTTTTAATTAAAATTATTTTTTAAAGAAATGTATGAAATTCCATGATTTCAATGGTATTAAACCTTGAAAGCTATAGTTGTCACCGCTAGCATAATTCAACGTAACGTACAAAGCATACGAGGGTAGCATACCTGCTGTTAAGAGACAAAGAGTGCTAGTGCGGGCAAGCACCCCGTCCGCGTACGGGCGCCGCCCTCTAGGGCCTTGCACCCTCTTGCTATCTGCACGCTCTATTTGCACGCTCTGTTTTAGACGATATTCTTTTACGTAAGTCCCGTTGGTAACTTTATACTTTATGCTAACACTTTCAAGTAATATAAAATCGGTCATAGTTTTATTGTACATACTGTAGCAACTTCTGTAATATTCTTATCATAATGAATAATTTACTTGTATAATATATACTACTAATTTATACGAACATTACAATTTCAATACACGTTGATGCAAATCTATACTAATATTATAAAGCTTGAGGGTTTGTTTGTTTGGTTGAACGCGCTAATCTCAGGAACTACTGGGCCGATTTGAAAAATAATTTCAGTGTTAAACAGGTTACATATCATCACGATAATACTAATAGGAGCGGAGCATCAATAAAGAATATTTCAAAGTCGTTTTTTTACCTCTTGAGAGCTTTCGCTGCGTGTTAGGGTTAGCCCAAAATAACAATTCCACGCGGACAAAG
The DNA here is from genome assembly GCA_015888305.1 of Antheraea pernyi. Lineage (NCBI taxonomy): Eukaryota > Metazoa > Arthropoda > Insecta > Lepidoptera > Saturniidae > Antheraea > Antheraea pernyi. The sequence continues at coordinate 52,879 of MU160122.1, read as the reverse complement.
TCGCGGGAACAGCTAGTATAGGTATATTTTATATGAATTCTAGAATTTATAATCTAATTTATATGAAACAAAAACTATATAGAGTAATTATTACAAATCTAAATATGATAATTTTGTAATTAACCCTACTTCAATAAAACCGGCTGACGGCCAACAAAATGTTTGTGAAATAATTGCGAAGATCGTAAAATATTGACTCATTTCTGCTATCTAAAGGAAAATATACAAAAAGCCTGTCTGTATTTAAAATCGGCATTACATTATTTAGGCTATATATTGTTCAAATTTCTTTCCTAGAGCATTAATATAATTTAAGAAGGTAATTACGAAAATTAATCATGTACCAGTGTCAATTAATATTGATCATTGGATATGAACATTTTATTTACTCATTTTTATGTAAATGATAAAATTGCGATTATAAGAGAGCAATTTTTATGTCATCGGCACTTTTTCTTTTACGTTTTAAGAATAGTTATAGCTGATTTAACTGCTCCGAGATAGAAATGCACCTATTATATAATATTTAAAAAAGGCTATATGTTATGTATTCAAGATTTCTATTGCCATGTCAAAACAATAAGCCGTATAAAGTATTGTAATACTTATAAACAATATTATTCGATAACTATACATATATATATATATATGAATAATTACAATATATTATATCTACTTTTGACGACTGAAGCATTATTTACAGTAGAATATACAGTTAAAATATTAGTAACCTTACTAGATAATTTTATAGAAACATAAATAATGTTTGAAGAAAGAAACTATTTTTTAAAGGAACAAATACAAACGATAAGATGTTCATTAAATAATAAATATCCAAAAGCACATAATAACCGCGTTATTATTCCAAAAATCTGTTTCATATTAGCGGGACTTATATGGATAGCAAGAAGGCAACAGCCTGTTTCCAATACGGAAGTTATAAATTTGCTTAAGCTTGTTTCAGTTGCAAATTCCCACGATGTTTGTCCGGACGCGGACGTGCGGGTACATTCTGTTCCTAAATAAACTGCTAACTTTACTAAAACTCTCGATAACTAACTAAAATATTATAATAAAAATTACACATTTGCTATTATTGTTCACGTTACAAAGTCGCCATCAAATTCCATTCAACTTTAATAGTGAGAATAAAATGGAATAGATCGTTTTCGTTTTGTTGAGATTTATTAAATCACCATAATCATACATTTTCTATCAGACTGAACCACTGGATGTTACTCTGTCAATACTGTCAGTATTTTGGAAGATTTCACCACAGTTTTTTTTTAGATATTTTTAACACAATTTTTTCACATTTCCATGCGATTTTTCAGACACGTTTTTTTATATAAACAGTTTGCTGACAATTACAAATACAATAAAGAACAAATGATCCAAATAGGCACAATCGTTCTGAAGTTATACCCTTACATATATTTGGCAATAGATTTTTATTTATCAATCATACGTTTGAGATACCCAAATCAACGTAGCATAATTTTAACAGTGTGTTTACGATTGACATTTTTAGACCAAGAATTCAAAATATATGCAATTTCTAATGCATTCTGTTAATTTGACTTCACTTCGAATAAGTTGTATTATACGTAATTCATCTTCCTTTATATATATCATATGATATACCTTAGCTTCTCTGGCGTATAAAAAGGTATATCCAAATGCCCTATTAATATTTCTAGTGACTGCGTTCAATGGTAACGAGTTTTTATATGTATATTAATGTAGCATATCATTTTTAGGCTTATTATTAGTAGGATATACTAATAGTTCAATATAATCTCATGTCATCTCTTATCATCATATCTCATAATCTCTAGATTTTCGTACTTTAATAACATTATGCAAATACTATTATGTAAGTCTAATCGAAGATGCATAGATAATGAGCAAAATATTTTTGTAAATATTTAATATAATAAATAAATAAAAATAATAAAAAAGCCTTATATTTCTTACAAATTAAACATAAACTTAAACATAAATATTTACATAATAATCATGAGCAAGAAAATATTTTATATAAGCAAACATACATCGATTACATGCATGTAAAATATGTATCCAGTTTTATAATACATTGAATTCAATATCATTGAATCGAATTTAATCAATAAAACATTATAAAGTTTATCAGTAAATGACAAAACATCCCATTATTCTATCGAGTAATAATACACAGTGGTTATAGAAACAATAATAATCATTTAAAAGATTAAAAGCCTAATTATGTGATATATTAGGATCCTGAAGTTCCTCGTCAAGGACATAAGGTTTAGAAATAATACGTATATTTAATTTGATAGGACACGGCATCTTCTAGTTCTTTCTAGCCGTGATCATTTCATAATGTTTTTACAGCAAAGGGTTTCAAAATAATTCAAGATATTAAATCCATTGTCATTTTATTAACAGCATCTCTTTGTGAATGAGCTTTTGGACAATTAAACTCCATAGTATTGCATCACATATAAGTATTATATATTCAGATATGTCTTTATTTATATATTTTATTGTAGCACAAATGACTGCACTGTACCTGATGGTAAGCACAGAACAATTCAAAAACAATGGCGACCACCGAGTGACACACTATCTATCGCCGCTGTCATGCCGGCCTGCGAAAAGCTGGATATGCATAGGCTGATCTCGAAACGCGACCCGCAGCAGCGAGTCACTATGACGGGCTTTTTCGCCATATACATTTGTCATTATATACCTCTGTAATTTATTGTTAGAATTTGTCTGTAGCGAGTAAAATTAGAAAAAAGAAATATAACACGCAGAAAAACCCTATGCCCACATCGCATGTTTACCTGATGAATTGTAACGAACTCCACGAAATGTCGTTTGTTTCCTCATTTCGATCTGAACGGAATTGATTCACTAACGCAATTATTGGGAAATGATCAACACGCAACTAGATATTGCGCTATAAACAAAGTTAATACTTTTAAGGGGCGTCTCGGAATCGAATGTTGTTCTGTTTTGTTTTTTAAATAATATTTAATACTATTTTAAACGTACATACAAATGTTTCCGCGTCTAGACCCGATCTTCACTACATATTCTAAAACAAAGTTCTCTGACAAGTCTGTCTGTTTGTTCGCAATAAACTCAATACTACTGAACCGATTTTCACCAACAGATAAAGTGATTCACGAGGAAAGCTTAGGTGTATTGGTCAAGGTTTTTCTATTACTAGGGCGAGACAACGTCCGCTGGGCCCGCTAATACTTATATAAGTAGTACACGTTATAGATTAACATATGCTAATAATATTAAGTTATACGTAAATAGTTTAAGCTAAAATAATTAAAGTTAATAGTCCGGTGAAGCTGTGAAGACCCTGCCGGGTCAATAGTGTAGTCAGTTCGAGAAAAAAAATAATTTAAGTTTAAATGTATACGAGCAGATATTAATTTTATCTTATAAATCTGTTCGCGATAAACTCAAAAACTACTGAATCGATTTTCACCAACAGATAAAGTGACTGAAAGGGAAGTGGAAGGGAAATGATGAAAGGGAATGCTTAGGTGTATAATTTGTCAAGGTTTTTCTATTACTAGGACGAGACAACGTCCACTGGGCCCGCTAAAACTTATATAAGACGTTACACGTTACAGATTAACATATGCTAATGATATTAAATTATATGAAATGTATACGAGCAGATATTAATTATATCTTATAAATTACTAGCGGACACAGCAGACGTTGTCCCGCCCTGATTATAAAAAAATCATTGACAAATTATATACCAAAACGTTCCTCATGAATCACTTTATCCACTTGTGAAAACCGCATGAAGATCCGTTTAGTAATTTTTGAGTTTATCGCGAACAGACAGACAGACAGACGCGGTAGGAGACTTTGTTTTATACTATGTAATGATTTATGTTGTACTAATGGCAGGCGAACTTGGTCCTGCTGTTTACACAATTAAAATGTGAGCTTTTAGCGGATGTTATCATTCAATCATTTAACCTGATCGAATGAATTATACCTATAGGAATCCATAGAAAACAAAAAAGATTTATTCATGGCTTACCGTTGCAAAACAAAATTATACGAGCAGTAGAACCTGTGTATGATTGGATTATGGAAAAACCACCGATTCAACCATTTCCGTTGTAAAGCAGCTGTCCTCACGGTGACATACAATACTACATAGGATGTTTCAACTCAATCCTCGTGGTGGCAAATTATAGACTGCGATTACTGGTCTCTGGACTTCGATACTTGGAAGGGGGTTATAGTGGCTTACAGGCTGCATGGACCGCGTAATATCAGTTCGACCTCTTGCTTTATTAGTACTGGGTAACAAAAAATTGAATTATTCGAAAAATAAATATCACATAATATTTGTCATTAATAAAACTATCCTCCCATATAATTTTACTTTCAACTTTCTTGTAAGTTATTTAAACTTTATGAACGTTGTCAGTGAATGTTTTATTTGTCAGAAGTCAGGAAATACTTATATTAACCCTACAGCGTAATGTCTAAATTTGCTACACGGGTTGTTAGACACAACCAACATAATTCACTAAAAGTAATGGATGTATGACGTACCGAATCAAATATGCATTAACTTTCAACGAAAGCGTATACCCCAGAATCCACATTAATACCCTGGATTACGTTTTACCTTCTTTCATAGGGACGTAATAAAATTCAGCTTAAAAATACCTATCGCATACACCTACTGTGGATCTTCGCTTTTGATAAATAACTTCCTTTCAGAATAAGAAAATATTCGTGAGAGATGAACGCGATTATTTTCTTCACCGCTCGGATTAAATTTTAAGAAGTCGAGTCTGTATTATATTGCCATTATTAAAAGATACGACATCAAATGATTTCAACATTCCAAAGATATCTGTCTAATACTATTGGAAAACTAGCTTCTGTCCGCGACTTCGTCCGCGTTGAATAATTACGTTGGGCTAACATTAACTTTAACTCGCGACATCGTTTACGTTGAAGATAAAGATATTTTTAAATAATACGTTTTTTTTTTCGAACTGACTACGCTATATTGACCAAACGAGGTCTTAACAGCTTCACCGGACTACTTATAATATGATAAATATATATTATTATCACCATCATTATCATAAGACTGTAACAGACCCGCTGCAGGACCATAGGCCTCTACCTGAAAGAAAGTATGGGATTAACCGTGCGCTAGCCAACACACAACTATACTTGGCGACTTCTAACTCTGAGGAATCCACAGTTCTATGTTTTTCCACATACAGTAGTACTACAAGAACATTTCTCAGGTTCAGGTTTGCCTACAATATTTTCCTTCACTGATAGCCAATAGTGTTACTAATTTAAATTATTAAAAGTATGTGAATTTCTAAATAATACGTACGGTCTTGACTCGATCATCTAAGGCCTTATAGCATTCCTCGATAAACGAGCTATCTAACATTGAAAATATTTTTCAAATCGGACCAGTAGTTCATGAGATTAGCGCGTTCAAGCAAACAATCTCTTCAGCTTTACAATATTAGTATATGAATTAACCTATAAAAATTATCATTCTCACAAAACACTGTTAAAATATAGAAATCAGCTCTAGCTTCGACTTCCCAAATTTAAATATAAACAAGTACGAAAATTACCTAATAATGCAAGAGATCTCATTAAACATTAACGCCAACAGTTAAAACAGGCAAAGATCCCGGAGGCCGACTCATTTTAAATGTATTAAAAGTTCACTCGGACTGTTGCAACGCCGTCCCGGCTTCAGAGGAGTGTCTGAAAACAATCCCAACCGTATTAATCACTTATTTACGTCCGAGGTCCACTGTCGCTAGAGTATTTCTAATGAACGTCGGGAATTCCGTACAGCCGTAATGAACCGTAGGAATTTAGATTCTAACGAAGCGTAAGATTGGAAACTTTGGAATCAGTCGCTGACCAAACTTTACACTTGTGGTGAGTTCTTAAACCGAATTACATAGTTCCGGTGGGCATTGTTGCGATGTGCATCGGGAGCGACGTGGAAAGTAATTTAACACAGTTCCGCCGGATATATCTTTCCCATGGCACACAGACCTGCAACTAATCGTTCCGTCATTTCCGCAATCGACCGCCCCGACGCCGCTCTGCTTTGAATACTTAATATTCCTCTGGTGTATAGAGGAGCGTCGTAATCAACTTTACTTTCTGGCTTTGTTTCATGAAAACAGCCATACAACTAATCTTATATTGAAACATTAAACTATTAAGAGTTTGAAGAAATTCACTTATATTACCTCATTATAAAACTTCCATAGGTACTTTAAAAATTCAAGAGAATCGCTTTTAAAGTTAGAGCGTATTGTCGACAGTGATAAAAATAAACTCCGATACTTTAAAGGATCTAAGTACACCTTACAACTGTGGGGAATCTAAACACCTTAAGTTTACTTTAACAGCTTGCATATACATATAATTCAAGTAGCTATACAGGTAAACTCCTAATTTGTAAAAAAAATTAAGAAATCATGGTTCAACATCTACATTTTGTCATTTCAGTACACTGTTATGTATTTCTATTTTTGTTGTGTGTCAGTGTTCAATTCATTTTAATAACAATGTTTTTTTTTTTAATTCAGTTCTTTCTGATTTCTTTTTTATATATTTAAACTACCTATAATAACTTTTATTTTTGATAACAATACCGCTGGTCAGCTGGAAGAAAATGCCCTGTGGCATAAAGCTCGCCAGTGTACAAATTAAAATTTCAATAAAGTAACCATTCATTCATTCACAATACCAATCAAATTAATCCAATGTATTTTATTGTACATATAGAAATTTTAAATAAGAGACTAAAAAACCGGTTTATGTGGACAATACCTGGATATGATTATATCCTTAAAGAAAATAATGTAATCCTCACTATTCTGTATAACTGAGATTATCGTTACCTAGTTTAAGGCGTATTTAAACCAAAGCGTTCACAGTGTTCGCAGATGCACATTAAGCGTAAGCGACAGTGACGCCCCCTAATCTCTCTAGCGTCGAAGAACTCGGGGGAATATTCATAAAACGGTGGTGGCATCACATCCGGCGGTTATCGGGCGGAACTGAGCTCTTCGCGCTCAAGCCGGCACACCACTATCGAAACATATAGGAAATTATAAAACTTTTCTTACCTCTACTTATCGTCTTATGATCATATCTTTATATTCGATAGCTGTCATTACGTATACTGAATGTATATGCATTTTACATTACGAAAAGATATTGAATACTTGTAAATCAGTAACTGTAATGTAGCACACGGTTGTGTGTATAATATGACTGTGACAACTGGTGATAGATTACCAATTGTCGATTCTCGCAGCTGTTTTTCAATTGTACTGTTTTTGTCGTCGTGCTATTGTAAAAAAATATAGTTAGCTAGATTACGTTACTAGACATGTACTAAAAACTATTACCCGATTTCTTGAAGGCATCTGTACAAGAGTGCTTATAACAATACTTTTTAGAGATAAATAAAGAAGATAATGTTTAAATTGGATCTGTAAATAAAATCTAATCTCGAATAACTTATCTGTTGGTAACTGTATTTGAAGAATAAACCATATATAATAATGACGTCTAAGAAAAACTATATTATTTAATTATATAACTTCAAAACGAAATAACAATCTTTTATAAAACGAACAAATTATTTATGATTAGTTTTTGCTCTCGGCTTCTCTCGCATTGGTGTAGATTTAATCTGTCCTTCGGGAAGAGTACATTTTTTCTATACCCTATGTCCTCTTTTGTATCAGTGATAACGTAGGTGAAAAATTTTTATTATAATCGGTCGAATAATTAAGGTGTGAAAATAACAAACAAATAAACTCACATTCGCATTTATAATGTTAATAAGGATAATTTCAGAATATTCTAAATTATTTTTGGGCCGAATTTTTACGATTTTGTTTTTAACTTTGTTAACCCCTACAACTTACATATTAAGCAGATTAATATTTATAGATTCGATGTACTATATATCCCTTATAATGGTCCTTCAAACGCAACGTGAATGATGATACTTACGCAGGCCGGCATGACAGCGGCGACCGACGATGGATTGTATGTCTCTCTGTGGTCGCCATTGTTTTTGGATTGTACTGTGCTTACCATCAGACACAGTACAGTCATTTTGTCGAGCTACAATAAATAAAAAAAAAAACAGAATACATGGTAAATATAGACGCAACTAGCTATTATACTGCATAGATAATACGATATTAATAAAAATATGACAGTGACTTAAGAAGCGGTTTTATGAGTTAAATTAAGGTCGTAACTAAAGCCAGCAGGGAGCGCTCAAGCTCTGGTATTGTACAACCATCTCGAGTTTCCAATTATATATCTTTCACTTTAGTTCGCCTAACTCGTATAAAAGTTCCAAACAACACGTGTCTTTAGTTGGTTCTCTTGCACTTATATAAGCTATCACTTAAAAGCAATATTAAATTGAAAGTTTTCTTCAATATTTTCAATAAATTCAATCACGAGGCTAAATCGTTTCTAAACTGCATCATTTAATATTATTCTTATTACGTAGTATAAAACAAAGTCCCCTATACGTTTATCTGTCAGTTCGCGATAAACTCTAAAAATTACCGAACGAATTTTCATGCGGTTTTCACCAGTAAATAAAGTAATTCATGAGGAAGATTTAGGTATGTAATTTGTTAAGGTTTTTTTTACTGTCAGTACGAGACAGCGTCCGCCTGGCCCGCTATTATATGTATACATTTGTTTGTCCGGTCTTATTTCCAAATGCTGATTATTTCAGACTACCTCTAACAGATGAAGTATTTTGCAGAGTATTATTTGAAATGACGATCGGTCATTGCTTAACTTATTTAAAAACTATAATATGGCTGTAGCCGTAGGGCTTTTCTCATGTAGCCTGGCTAACTGCTAACCACATATTCAAAATATATTCCGTTATACGTGAAAGAAATGTACCAGAACAAAATATATGTAAGTTACACTGTATACAAACTTAATGAACATTAGCTTTGAAACTTATGGTGGTTAGCAGTTTTTATCATTTCAAAGTTTATCCTCAGGGCAAACTATTCACTACAAATCCAATCATAATAATTTTACATGTACATTAAAACGCGCGACAGAACGACGGTATTATAATATATGAAATGGTAGTGCCGACTGATAACCGATGCAACGGTGCTGCTGAAAAATCATTTCAATTTTGAACCAGTGCTCAGGCGGAAAATGCCCGCATATATGGCACGGTAATATGCTATTACCTGTACTATTGCCGTTATAACAATGTTACTATCCACGTAATTCCGCCGTCGGCGCTCTGCTGATCGACCAGATACGTTAATTTCTCCTATGTGATTTTTTTCTCACTGAAAATAAAGTTCTTTTTTTTCTATAACACTTTTCGTTGTATATTTGCTTGGCTTGTTTATTCATTTCGTTAAAGTGTAATATTCACATAGTATTTAATCTATAGAGATGAATTATATAAGATAATAAGTAATAAATTTTTAAAAGAGTTTAGGAGTTATGTAATAGGGCTAGCAATTGCCCTCAGCTTCACGATTTCTATGTAATAATTATTTTCGACTCTTTATATCCATATATGTGTATACGAATAACCGACTGATTGACGGAAAAATGACGGATTTTCATAAAAACTTTCATCCTCTTTTTCACCACTTTCGGGTTGAATGTCCAAAAAATTCCAATATACAAATATTCCAAAAAAGATAGTAACCTTAATGCTTAGAGTGTAATAGTAACCCATATGCAAATAATCAGGGCCCTAGCCTCAATAGTTTGCTCTGTGTTTATTCAATAGTTTACCAATCAATTAAGGAATTATAAATATATACTAGTTTTATGAACCGAACATCTACCAGGCCATTGACAATATATGACAAAAAAATTAATTTTTTTGGTCGTTATTAATATTAACACGTTATTAGTAACTGTATAACATTAAACATTATATTTAGATATGTTATAATACGCTTTAAGTCTTGCGTTTGCACGATACATGTTTAGATACGACAGAATCTTATCAAGAAATATTTTTAAATCTCTATAGAATGTATCCATACCTCTTCGACAATAGTACACGTAGGTGCCGAGTAACGACAGCCCGCATTCAAAGGAACTATTATCAAAAAGGTAACAAATCGTATAGGTCAATTAGGATTCGACATCTACGCTACATAAAACGTCGCTAGCCATCTGCTCGTTATTAGAGACTCATCAATGTTCAATAAGTTCTTCACACATTATTATAATCGTCAATATTGAAACTGATATATGTAGATGCGGGTAATGAATTCGCCAATTGTTATAAGATAGATGTAAACTATAAAAACCTTAGAAAATATCACCTATCATTAATTGAATTTTCCTCACATTGAAGAGACGCTTTAAATCCTTTTATACATCAAAGAATGGAGACCGTAGACTGGGATTGAATCCCCGGTGAATATCAATGCCTATTGCCACGTCGCTTATCTTCAATATACTCCTGGAAAATACGATTTATTTAAGGGATTATTTAAGGGTGGTAGAGCCACGCTGAAACTATTATTGGATTCAGCATGAATGGGTCGGCTCGCCCGGGGTAGTACCACCCTCTCATTAGAAAACTGACGTGAAGTAACAGTGCTTGCATTGTTGCGTTTCGTTCGGTCAGTGTTATAAGATAGATGTAAACTATAAAAACCTTAGAAAATATCACCTATCATTAATTGAATTTTCCTCACATTGAAGAGACGCTTTAAATCCTTTTATACATCAAAGAATGGAGACCGTAGACTGGGATTGAATCCCCGGTGAATATCAATGCCTGTTGCCACGTCGCTTATCTTCAATATACTCCTGGAAAATACGACGGGGAACACCATTTTAAAAGCTAATCATTTTAAAGGTGCATTCTTATAACGCAATAAACAATTTTAATTCTAATTGTAGAATATAATTATTTTTATCAATAAATTTGCAATAAAAAAAATGTGTTTCAAATAATAAATCTCTATATTAGAGTATTAGCTGATTCCCGCCCGCTACGTTGGGCATTAAAAAATGGTAAAGGGTCAATTAAATCCAAAAAATAAGTAACCTAGAACCATCTACGAAAAAATCCGTGTTGAATGGTCGATATCTCGAATGAGTCTCAAGTCGATACCTTCAGTAGTTTTATATACGGTTTATAGAAGGAATCGTCAAAACTATGAATTAACAAAGAGCACAGAACAATAAAATCATAAGTATTATGTCAGTTTAGGCCCTAAGATAGCATCTCAAAGTTAGATCACTACCACCAGTTCTGTAAATATATCAGTCATCGAGAAAAACTCGAACAGAATTATCAATATATTTTTTTGGTTTTTTTATTTTAACTATAGAATCAATGTTGACAGTCTTACATTACAAAAAAATGTAGTGTTTTACATAGAGGCAGTTACTTTCACATATGATTATCGTTCGCATAATGAAACACGTGTTTTTTTTTTATATATCATAGGAGGCAAACGAACAGATGGGTCACCTGATGTTAAGTGATCACCACCGTCCATAGACACTTGCAACATGAGAAGAGTCGCAAGTGCGTTGCCAGCCTGTGTTGGGGCGGGGTAGAGGAAGGGAAGAAGGAAGGGGAAGGGGAGGGTACGTGGGTCTCCGGCGCTCTCACTGACCGAACGAAACGTAATAATGCAAGCACTGTTACTTCACGTCGGTTTTCTGTGAGAGGGTGGTACTACCCCGGTCGAGCCGACCCATTCATGCTGAAACCAGTATTAGCTTCAGCGTGGCTCTACCACCATGAATATTTGAACAATATAATAAATATGTATTATTATGTATATGCCATCATTTATTGTATAGAAGGGATCGAGAGCATTTTAACAATTTTGAAAATATCAGCAATGGCTTGAATATTTTACCCCAATTCCACATACTGAATAATATTATAATTGTGGAATACAATAACTATCATTCTACCCATCTTGACCTTAAAGCGACATCTTTTACAGCAGTAAAGCGTAGCTTTAGTGTAATGTTACATGGACGAATAATTTTAATAGCACGCTGACAGATTATTACAGAAAATTTAATTTTAGCTCGTTGGACACAGACCATAAAGTTCGTGCTTACAAATCTGTTTGTTATGACATCGTAACGAGATTATGTCCGTTTCGCTGCGAAGACGTTGCTACGTCTTTACCGTATCCCATGTTTTATTATTTCACGCAATAAACGTAGTGCCTTCAACGCCCTTCGTAGAATTATACGAAAACATTTTAATGTATGCGTCGAACGAGCATCATCACACTTTATAACCAATAAACATAACAATGAGGAATATTTATAGTTAATCATGATTCATAAACCAATGCGGGGTGTCAATCTCGATGCTATAGAAACATAAAATACGCATAAACTTTCGGAGCAGCTGTTGTAGTACTGATATATTTTTGTGTGTTAAATAAAACTTGAGAATACTCTCATATTAACTACCTTAGTGATCAAGGCGTTTAGTAACGGAACATGAAACATTCGAAACAAGAAGATAGAATATTCCAATAATATTCTGACTATAGATACGTCATAATAGCTTCGACAAGCCTTGTTAAAACTTGGCTAGCTAGCTTCTTTTTAACGGTTGCCCCGTCAATCCGCCCGTATCTAAGCAACATATAACTATTTCATTTTCACCGCTGATATTAAGAATATGTCATCTTACTTCCACATTTTATCTAAGACTAATTACGTATGTGTGTGATTTCGTTACATTTGTTTTGGCAAAATATCATGTAGGTAAAGTATCTACACCTTTTAACTTATAAAGGTGTGTGTGCGATTCACACACGATAGAAGTGAAACTTCAGTAAATCGACAAAAGAATGGGATGAACATATATAACAAGGGTAGGATAATTACAAAGTTTATTTGTTTAAAAATGAATTTATTATTTAGAACATCAAGATATTAAAATACTCACAAACACTGTTAAATAATAACACACCACGCTGACTTCTTAATAAAAAGCTGTAATACGCAGCCGCATACAGTGTACAATAGTATTAGCTCACGTACTTTTCACATATACTAACACACGTTAAATGCTACACACCGACATTTGCTCGATTCTAAAAAAGTTTCACTTCAATAATATCATTGGAATATTCCCATAAAAAACTTTTCTGATATGAAAGAAAATTTATTACTAGTAATGAACCATTGAAATTAAATCATTTAAGATTCGCCGATGATTTGGTTCTATTGGAAGAGAACCCATTAACTCTGGAATCCATGATACAAACTCTAGCAGACTTAAGTAAAGAAGTAGGTTTGGAAATGAATTCGAGCAAGACTAAAATGATGACAAACTCAATACCCACAGACATAACTATCAATGGACAGAAACTCGAATATGTAGAGGAATATGTATACCTGGGCCAGATAATATCGCAAAAAGACCAAATCTCTACAGAAATAGACAAAAGAATTGCAACTGGGTGGAAAAAATACTGGGCCCTGAAAGAAATTATGAAGAGTAAAGAACTGGGCATTCGAATCAAAAAGAAAACGTTTGATACCTGCATCCTGCCCTGCATCACATATGGCTGTGAAACCTGGGCTTTGACAAAACGCCATAGGGACAAACTAACGAAATGTCAGAGAAGTATGGAAAGGAGCATGTTAGGTATAAAACAAATAGATAAAGTTAGAAGTACAGATATCAGGCATAGAACAAAACTAACAGATATCCTGACACGCATCGACCAACTAAAATGGAGGTGGACTGGACATATGCTTCGTTGCAAAAAAGAAAAGTGGAGCAAACAAGTAACGATCTGGTATCCAAGGGATGGTGTTAGGAGTAGAGGTCGCCAACCAAAAAGATGGGAAGATGACTTTAAAACGACATTAGGATCCCTTTGGACAAGAGTGGCGGCAGACAGAAAGCAATGGAAAGAGTTGGAGGAGGCCTTTGCCATTAGGCACACCGAATTACGTGATATAATATAGTTACGTCTTTGTATTACTGTAAAAATTTCGGAAAATAAAGGCTTTATTATTATTATTATTAATGAACCATAAAAATATATATGAGTAGCAATCTGCACTGTGTTCAAGATGTCAAAAGTTATTAAGGCACGTAGGTGTGTATTATTGTGCATAATTAATGCTTGTAAATGCTAAGATGTACATAATTTTTAACCGTCACCTAGGTCGCGTATATAAATATTAGTTTTTTTTTTTTATAAGCTTAAACATACACCAAAACGATTTAGTAAATGTTAGATACACTGTGACTTGTGAGCCATGCCAGCGTTAGTCCAACCGACAAGATTTATTTTTTAAATTCGTTCATGTCGCAAGCTCTGCAAGTATAACTTTCATCTGTATTCTTAGCGCCTAAAATGTGTTGTATCCACGTGATTGTGACCGATACCCACCCTCACGTGTATCGCCCACACGTTTATTTCCCTTGGAAGTTGTACTTTAAACTTCTGTTTGTCCCTAACTCCTTCAAAACATAATATACAAGCAACGTGCCGCGAAATCCTTCAAGACCGCTCGAAACTTGTTTGCAAATTCACGTGTTTCGCCTAAATGAAAATCATTATGAGGTTGACCTCGTTGCTTAAAAAAGTTATTTTTCCGGCTTCACTTGTACTAACTTTCAGGGTGAAGACTGTGAAATTCTTTATAATGGTCATCAAAAATAAATTAATTATAAATTCGCTTACAAACATTAATACAATTTGATGTTATTGTAATAATTTCTTAGGCGTTCCTTTATTACTTGTTTATATTTTAATTGACCTAAACCGGGTTCAATCAACGTTGAGGTAAATACAGAATTAAGAACTAAACTAATTAGAATCAGTCTTAGAATTAGAACCTGATACAAGCTAATATATTGTTAATATACATTTGTGCTATAAACATAATACACACATATTGTAGGTGGTAGCTACGCTGAAGCGATTACTGGTTTCAGCATGAAGGGGTCGGCTCGCCCGGGGTAGTACCTACCACCCTCTCATAGAAAACCGACGTGAAGGAACAGTGCTTGCATTTCTCATTTCGTTAGGTCAGCGAGAGCGCCGGAAGCCCACCTCCCCGCCCCTATCCCTCCCTTTCCCTGAAACACAGGCTGGCAAGGCACTTTCGACTCCCCTGGTGTTGGTAGTGTCTATGGACGGTGGTGATTACTTAACATCAGGTGACCCACCTGTTAGTTTACCTGCTATGACATAAAAAAACATATTAATACATGTATATATTTACTGTATAAAATATATTACACCTAAGTAATGGTTGCAGTAAAATCTCTGTCGTGTAATTCAACCAATACTTGGAATGAAATGACGTAACAATATTCGAAATGCGGCTACGAATTTCATCCAAGGCTTACATTAACTAGTTCCTTGATATAGTGCATGCACGAGCGGTTCGGTGGCCCATGTTAATATGGCAATAATAAATTTCGAACGGTTTCCATCCGCACCCGACTGTCCTGGGACCTAGCCCATTAAAAAGACTCCATGAATTATTTGCACATATCATTTTATTAGCGCCGGTCGACGATGTCCAGAGACGTGCTGTTTGCATACCCTAACCAATTTCAAAATGAATATTGTGGCTTCCAAAACGCAACTCGCATTATCTCTTCATATTTCCCTAGTGTACCCTAATAATTTTATTAAAATAATTGTTAACAACAAAGGCCGCGGTCAGTGTTCGCGTTGGTTAGTTTTAATTATCCGCGGAAGCCATATTTTATCCAACAAAGTGTGTTGCGCAAATATGGACAAAATATGACCGCAACGCTCGCATGATGGCCTTTGTGATGGCCTTTATCTGTTGAATAAAACTGCCAACTTCATTATTTATATGCAAATATTAGTACATCATTATTATGGCATTGTGATCAGTGGGCAATCGAGCTCAAACTAAATCTCTCATTAAAACGTACTCAAGGGTCTAATGAGGTCTCTGTTATACACGACAACGCATTAATTCCGCATAATGAACGCAGCGAGCGTTAAATAGAAGCGAGTCACTCAAATTGCCCACAATGCGATTATTCCATTACCGTAAAGCTAGCCGACCGCAGGACACAACACAAGCATTGAAATGCACGCAAGGTTTACCCAGTGAAGCTGGGTTGCTAGGCTTACGTAATCTACATGTACCTAATGTCCTCTCTCGTCAACTATTCATCAGACGCTAAGAGCAAAAGCTCACTTCACTCAGATCCTAATGCCAAAACACATACACGCATAAATCAAGTTTGTCTTTAATAAGAAATTACATTAAGTTACATCTTTTCTAACATGAATTTCATACTCTCTTATATGAGAAACAAATATTCATTGCTACAGTGTATGTACTTATTAATAATCTGGTAACAATTTAAAATTAATTAAAAAACCTATTTTATAATATTTTTGAACTGGTCAAGACATGCTAATTTATTAATCCAAGGTTAGTACAAATCATTCTACCTAATCATAAACCATTCGAGCCTACATAAAACATTAAAAGTAAAGCTTTGCATTCTCTTTTTAATATAGAAAGGAGTTTTTGGCGGGATCTTGGTATGTCTTGTAGTGGATTTTATTTTTTATTCATAATCTTGTGTTACTTGACTCTATATTGTGTAAAATTGGTGGTGTTTTATGTAATATAGTTTGTTTATTGTGCATAAGTGAAGTCAATGGAAAATAATACCACGGACCTTGAATTCTGAGATGCCACAAAAATTCCATGGAAAGTTCTAACAAGTTGGCCACCATCTTGTTAGTTCATTTAAATTATATCAAGAAACTTGTAACATCGATACTCACTTGACAATGGTAGCGATGGTCTACTAGAAGACTGATTGCGAAAATGGAATGGAAGAAGAGCTTGAAATACTATTAACTACTCGATAATGGCATTCATTGAAGTTATATGGAGAAACTTGTAACATCGATAGTCACTTGACAATGGTAGCAATAGTTTACTAGAAGACTGATTGCCGAAAATGGAATAGAAGAAGAACTTGTAATACTATTAACTACTTGACAATGGCAGTAATAATCTAAAAGATTAGTTGCCAAAAATAAAGTAAAAAAATAAAATAGAATGGGATATTCCAGATAATCACTTCAAAACCCTGTTAATACCGTACTAAATAAATAACTATTTATACTTATTCTGTTAATAACTTTAATATAATTGTTCACAGCCTATCATCGACAAGGCGACCCTCCGGTCTGGACCCGTATGGCACCCGCAGCGTGTTAGCTCGCGCGCTCGACGTGTGGGAACAAGCTTCACGGCTCACCTTCACGGAAATTAATTCTGATGACGCTGACATAGTTGTGTCTTTCGCTAAGTAAGTTTCATTTTTTTAACCTACACATATATAGAAATAATACACACGATATTTAAACCTAAAATTCACTCAGAATCGACTAAACCACAAAGAGCTCTTCAATAAAAACTAGTTCTGACCGCTAGAGGATTCGGCGAAATACCATGTTGATTTTACAGTAATCAAAACCTTTCCATTGCTACTGCAAAGTTAAATTGGGACCCATGAGTTTCTATTCAGGCGTGGGAGGTACCCTCCACCAAGACGATTCACTTTCGTTCAACGAACGTGACGTGACAACAAATCCGCCTCGCTATTTATCTAATAACGAAACACCTACAGTGTACGTATACACAAATAAAATACATGTAGAAGGGAAAAGTGTTCTACGAATCACCTAGGTACGTGTAAGTTTATTATAATGAAAATTAACTTTTTATCTCACTAATGTACCGAATGTGCCGACCTTTTCCGATGTTTAATATTCCCTGCACGTGGTAGCAATTTGTTTGGGAGCTTCCTCTACTTTCCATATTACAGTTAAAGTCTTAACACATTTTGTAAAATAGTTATTTTATATAGTTATAATATGGGGTCCTTCAAGCGTAACGTGAAGAGGCATTTACGCAGGCCGGCATGACAACGTCGACCGACGAAGGAGGGCGTATCTCTAGATGGTCGCCGTTGTTTTTGGATTGTACTGTGCTTACCATTAGGCACAGTGCAGTCACTTTGCCGTGCTACAATAAAATAAAAAATAGCGATATATAAATATATGTTAGTGAGAATTTTAATTGTATATTTTTCTTGTGCATCTTGATAATGAAGGCGGTTTTCTCATTTAATATATTGTATCTCTATATATATATTACGATTTCCAAAAGGCTCATTGAATACCTATAAATCTATATTGTTTAAAGCTTATTTTTAAAAGATCTCCAAACAAAAGTTATAGAGATTATTTATTATGTCACGTAATAAAGCGTCTACAAAAAATCATTAAAAGAACATCAGGGTGTAACAAAAGTAACACTACACGTTGACAAACAACGAGAACTTGTTTGACAAGAGCGGCATATCGAATGAGAGAAGGGCAAAGTTTTCCTTATTGGATTACCGTAGCCGGCGAAGATATGAGAAAATAGCGGACGACAAAAACCTCCACTGTGGACATATTGCTGCTGCCATATTGCGGGGAATGTTGCAAACTTGCAACCGGAACCGCGGCCTGCATATTGCCTCATATTTTTTATATTTAGTAAATTGAGTGAAATTATTGAAATACATGTTCTTGTATCAACTAATTGATTTTAGCTATCAGCTTCGTATGCTTTCATGGTACATGCTAATTTACTTAATATATATTTATGGTAACTATTCATTCCTTTCAAGCATACTTTTCCATAGTAGTTTTCTTTTTAAAAACGCAACTATTTCGTTAAAGATGAAGAATAAATACAATTATTTTGTTTATAGATAGAAAATTAGATATAGAAATAGTGCATTAATATCGTGTATACAAAAAAAAAATCTTCTGAATAATGTGCAAATTGTATTGTAGAAAAATCATGAAAGTCAGGCGTGTAGTTGGTAAATAACATGCCTACCTGGAATCATGTTAAGGAAATAGAGAGTCTTTCTACAATTTTATTCAAGATCAGTTTACTACATATTAGCAAATACACCTTTTAAACCGAAACATTTATATTTATAATAATGAGGCGATCGTAGTTCCGTAATTGAAAATAGTATTTGTTCTTGCACCTCTTTATTATGATATAACATAATTTATGGTGGTAGAGCCACGCTGAAGCTATTACTGGTTTCAGCATGAATGGGTCGGCTCGTCCGGGGTAGCACCACCCTCTCATAGAAAACCGACGTGAAGTAACAGTGCTTGCATTGTTGCGTTTCGTTCGGTCAGTGAGAGCGCCGGAGGCCCATCTCCCCTCCCCTCTCCTCTCCCTCCCCTAACCCGTTCCCCCCAAAGGGTGGCAACGCACTTGTAACTCCTCTGGTGTTGTTAGTGTCCATGGACGGTGGTGATTACTTAACATCAGGTGACCCATCTGTTCGTTTGCCACCTACTTATGACAAAAAAAAAAAAAAAAAATAAAAAAAAACAGAATTGAAAATTATTCTCATCAAACAAAAGTCATACATATGCAGAAATTGAATCCGCGATCATTAAATATAATACCATAATATTAACAATCAGTATTTTGTACCTTACTTCGTTATTAAATAATATTACTGTTATCATTTTCAAATAATTAAGCACAAAAGCAATTATTATTGTTATACTGTTTTATAGAATCACTAATATAATTAATGAACAGAAGCAAAGTGATTGCACAAAATGCAGCTCTCTGTCTCTCTTTCTACATGCGTCTATAAGATTTATTACACTCATAAACTGTAATATTACTCAAGTAATAAAGGGTACGTACTGCTTAACTGCTTTCTTCAACTCGTGAGAGATGAAAGTGCCGTAGCAACTCGATACTACGTGAAATTCTCTCTTCGTCTTTTTAAATTCGAGTTCCTTTATTACTTTTACGGTAGTACGAACAATAAATAGTATAGCAATTTATCATTCAATTAAAATAAATTTCGACCAACGTTATCATTCTTATTTAATATTACCAAATAAGAGTTACAAACCTTTAAGAAACGAGCGTACACTTCTTTAAAAGGCCGGCAATGCTCTTGCGACTCCTCTGGTGTTGCCAGTGTCTATGGACGGCGGTGATCACTTACCATCAGGTGACCCGCCCGTTCGTTCTCCCCCTATAATATAAAAATAGAGTTCTGAGTCTAAGGACCAATTTAGTCCTCAGCATTAACAGCAATAACTCAGAAACATATAATTATAAATATTTAATCAATTTTTTCTTCTATAATTTATAGTGCCGTGTGTAAGTGATACACAATTCCGCCAACTTCATTTTAGATACATTGTGCGCTGTGTGTGGCAGATAGCGTCATAAACGAAGGAGAACGATTAAAAAATGTAATTCGAAACAGATATACTTAATTTGTGTTCAGACCAAGTTATTTAACCATTTTAAACGAAACGAATAAATTTTGACACTAAAAAGGTCAATTAACAGGTTTATTTACAATTTTTTGGCAATTAAATTATTGTTATTGTAAATTTGCTGCCAAAACTGTGAGTGGTTCGTTAGTAATTTGTAGCGGTACATACCGGTACATATGTGTGTCGCAGAAATTCTTACATATATGAATAGTTAGCTTAGTTCAGTTTAGACAGTCTTGCGAGGTTACATTCAAGGAAACAGCCCAAGCTGACGTTCGACCACTCTGGCATCCTTGAGCTTGTTGCCAAGCGGTGAAGTGCCTTAAGCGCTCGTCTTAGTCCGGTAAAGCTGTGATGTACCGTCAAGCCAATAGCGTAGTCAAATGAAAAAAAAAACAATAAAAAAATATTTGAAGCATTTTCAAGGACGCGTCGATGTTATATCGTATTTTGGGGCCATGTTATAAAAGAAGTTACATAAATTCAAATGTCACGAAGGAGGTTCAGTTTGACAAGAAAACTGATGAAATATAATTGTTTCTACAGATACCTTATTGTTGGTACATTTATTACTTATCATCTGTGGACGTATTTAAACGAATGAAAGTCGATAAGATGAAAAGAAAATCTGTATTTTCACATGTTTATCTCATTTTTACTACCTACCTACCTCTTCAACAACAATCTATTTTGCCGCCTTTAAGATTTCAAGTATTTTGATTCTGAAAGTATTTGCTGTCCGTTAATGTTAGGTTTATAAAATCCCACGCAACAAATGTTTATCTCATTTTTACTACCTACCTACCTTCAACAACAATCTATTTTGCCGCCTTTAAGATTATACAGTTCAAGTATTTTGATTCTGAAAGTATTTGCTGTCCCTTAATGTTAGGTTTATAAAATCCCACGCAACAATGTGTGAACGATGGAGGATGTGGGAGTTATCCTTTTTATAATAAAATAGGAAAAAGAAGTAGGTATCTAAATCCGTTGACTAATTTTATACTATGCAATTTCATATATAAAATATATTTACTGATAGAATATTTAATTCTTTTTTTTGTAGGTGGTAGAGCCACGCTGAAGCTATTAGTGGTTTCAGCATGAATGGGTCGGTTTGCCCAGGCTAGTACCACCATCTCACAGAAAACCGACGTGAAGTAACAGTGCTTGCATTGTTGCGTTTCGTTTGGTCAGTGAGAGCGCCGGATACCCACCTCCTTTCCCCTTCCCCGTTCTCCACCTCCCCCACCCTCCACTTCCCTACTCCCCTCTCCCCCAAACACAGACTAGCGACTCGCCTGGTTTTACAAGTGTCTATGGACGGTGGTTATCACTTAACATCACGTGACCCACCTGTTCGTTTGCCTCTTATAATATAAAAAAAAATGTTATTAGTTTATTATTACAACTATACAATTAATTATCACGGAAACATTTCGTCGACAATGAAATACATATTTTTATGGACAACAGACCTATTAAGTACTATACATGAGAGAAAAAATAGACGTCGCATACTGCCGAAACCATTGTTGTCGATCTCGTTGAGGTGACGAAGGGTAGATACCATCAACACAATAAATCATAGCCGAACTCGGAAACTTTCCATTCCGAACCCATTATATTTGACAGCGTATGTCAGCGTGACATTTCCTCGCTCCACTCATAATATTACGTTATACATAATATACATATTGCGTACGATTACCGATATCGGCACATAAAATATTCAATCGCGGGATTACACGAGGAAATCGGAATAATTTTTTTTGAAGCTCTGGTAAAGTTTTTATGAGTCCGTGATAACAGCCCAATGTCGAATTGAAACTCTAGCGTTCGTTTTTAATTACCTAAACTGATATTTCTTTTTTACACGTGTAAAATAAAGGTTATTCATACTTCCTAAATAATATATTCTATACTTAATATTATAAAGCTGAAGATTTTGTCTCTGCTTGGACGCGCTAATCTCAGCAACTGCTGGTCCGTTATGAAAAATTCAGTATTAGATAGCTCATTTATCGAGGAAGGCTATGGCGATATATCACTACACTAAGATTAATTGTAGCGGAGTACCAATGAAGAATGTTTCAAAATCGCTTTTTTTCCTGTTAAAGTCGCGGGCTGAAGCTAGTATATATATATATATATATTGCAGATGTGAGTCATTTAAATACAGAAATCGTTGTAAGAACTGCAGCGCCACCTATCCAATTTTTGTATTGTTTTGAATCAAAATCTCAGCAAAGCAAATATGACCTCTTCTCTCTCTCTTGAAACGATATGACCGATTGAGGTTATATCGTTCAAAAGTTACATAATCACTAACTTGACACACATATAAATATTTATTTCACTGTATTCTTCGTACGTCAGATTCGGTATTAATAAGTATATTTTTATATTAAAGACTTGCGGGCTCGGCAGACGTTGTCCCGCCCTGATTATAAAAAAATCCTTGACAAATTACACACCAAACCTTCCCCCTGAATCACTTTATCCACTGGTGAAAATCACATAAAAATCCGTTCAGTAGTTTTTAAGTTTATCGCGAACAAACAGACACGGTTGGTGACTTTGTTTTATACTATTTAATGAAGCTATACACAGTACGTATGGTAAACAGTTAATTCCTTAGCAACGCAACTGCTATTATATGATATTCTTTTAATACATAGAGAATCAAAAAATATTTTTTCAAATCTGACGAATTGTTCGAGAAGTTAGCTCTCTTGAAACGATATGACCGATTGAGGTTATATCGTTCAAAAGTTACATAATCACTAACTTGACACACATATAAATATTTATTTCACTGTATTCTTCGTACGTCAGATTCGGTATTAATAAGTATATTTTTATATTAAAGACTAGCGGGCTCGGCAGACGTTGTCCCGCCCTGATTATAAAAAAATCCTTGACAAATTACACACCAAATCCTTCCTCCTGAATCACTTTATCCACTGGTGAAAATCGCATAAAAATCCGTTCACTAGTTTTTAAGTTTATCGCGAACAGACAGACGCGGTTGGGGAATACTATTGAATGAATTGAATGAAGCTATTGAATAATATTGAATAATGAAGCTATACACAGTACGTATCGTAAACAGTTAATTCCTCAGCAACGTAATCTGTTATTATATGATATTCTTTTAATACATAGAGAATGAAAAAATATTTTTTCAAATCTGACGAATTGTTCGAGAAGTTAGCAGATAAAAATAAAAACTTTTATGCTTGTTTCATTGATATAAACAGAGTTCACATTATTAATTTCCTAATTATATATTCTAAATCAAAATACCTACAAAAGTTCGCGTACACGTGATGGTATTGGTTAATGAAAAAACTTTAATATGGGACGTTCAATAATTCAAAAGCTAATATCGCGTGAAATATGCATTGAAGTGGAATTTCACTTGTTTGTTGCAAAAATGAATAGATAGGTTGCGTTGGCGGTAGTCGCTCGAGACCTCTGGGACTTAAGTTTGATTACTCTACAGACTCTATCCATTTAATTTGCTGTTGTTTGTTGCTATGTGAATACATTACTTTAGAATTACTGTTTTCAAAACCATTTAAAATCTACGCCACGCGACATGAAGACTCTATCAAATTAAACATATAAAAACTGTTTGTATGTTTTTGAAGTGAATCTTCTTATGGGAGGGCTTTGAAATTTTGATCGACAACCTTTATACGTGACAAAATAAGGATAAACACTGTATCGAGCAGTGTTTAAACACCGGTTATTTGTACCGCTTGAGAAACAACGCTTGACGCTGACTTTTATTATATTTTATAAAAAAAGCGTTTCCCTTTAATGAAAAAACTTTAATATGGGACGTTCAATAATTCAAAAGCTAATATCGCGTGAAATATGCATTGAAGTGGAATTTCACTTGTTTGTTGCAAAAATGAATAGATAGGTTGCGTTGGCGGTAGTCGCTCGAGACCTCTGGGACTTAAGTTTGATTACTCTACAGACTCTATCCATTTAATTTGCTGTTGTTTGTTGCTATGTGAATACATTACTTTAGAATTACTGTTTTCAAAACCATTTAAAATCTACGCCACGCGACATGAAGACTCTATCAAATTAAACATGTAAAAAACTGTTTGTGTGTTTGTGAAGTGAATCTTCTTATGGGAGGAGGGCTTTGAAATTCTGATCGACAACCTTTTTGCGTGACAAAATAAGGATAAACACTGTATTGAGCAGTGTTTAAACACCGGTTATTTGCTTGCACCGCTTGAGAAACAACGCTTGACGCTGACTTTTATTGTATTTTATAAATCAGTGTTTCCCTGTAATGCAAACGTTTCACTTCTATCGTGTGTCTTTATGACACCCCCAATTTTTTTTTTCAGTTTTGAAAAGTTACTCCTCTTTTCGGTAAATTTGTAATGGTTTTCGATTATTACCATTTTACATTTTATTATTTATAGGCGTTACCATGACGACGCGTATCCATTCGACGGCCGCGGGTCAATCCTTGCGCATGCTTTCTTCCCGGGTACAGGGCGTGGTGGTGACGCGCACTTCGATGATGACGAGCTTTGGCTGCTACAACCGAAGAACGACGATGAGGAAGGTAAGGAATTCTAATAAAATAAATATGTATGCTAATAATATTAAATGGTGCATTTACACTAATTATCTATTAATTCAATAATCATAACACATTAATATTGCCAGAGTATTTTGCAAAAGGAACATAAGAACCTACAGATTTTTGATGGCATAATAAAATAAGATTAAAGAGCACAACATTAACAAATGCTAGTACATTGTTAGTACATACAGTTAGTTAGTACATAGTATATTGTTAGTACATGTTAGTACTATTGTATAAAGCTGGATTCATAAATAGAAGTATAAAAGATACCTACTTCTTTCTGTGGACATCTACTTACTGCAGAGTATGTTAACTCGTAAAATGTTATACAATAGTTGTGGACTTCTGGTTGTGATGTGTGACATTGGTTACATTTCCTGTGCTTCTTTAATTTTATCCATCCATTTATCTATTCTATCAATCCTATCATATTTAGCATTGCGTGACATGAATGTCAGGGGTGGCTAACAACATTTGAAGCCATTATGTTTTTCTTAAGTACTTACGTTATCCGTAACAAATTCGTAAATAGTGATAACATTTTAAACACTTACGTTAATAGAAACATTAACTATCTCCAAAGCAATTGAAGCTTTATACCATAGCATTATATAAGAGTTTTTCTAATGATACATAACTCAGGTTGTTAGTACATACAGTTAGTTAGTACATAGCATATTGTTAGTACATGTTAGTACTATTGGATAAAGCTGAATTAATTAATGAATAGAAGTATAAAAGATACCTACTTCTTTCTGGGGGCATCTATTTACTGCAGAATATGTTAACTCGTAAAATGTTATACAATAGTTGTGGACTTCTGGTAACATTAGTTACATTTCCTGTGCTAGTTTAATTTTATCCATCCATTTATCCATGCTATCGATCCTGTCATATTTAGCATCGCGCGACATGAGTGTCAGGGGTGGCTAACAAAATTTGAAGCCATAATTTTTTTCTTAAGTAGTTACGTTATCCGTAACAAATTCGTAAGTAGTGATAACATTTTACGTTAATAGAAAAGTTAACTATCTCCAAATCAATTGAAGCTTTATACCATAGCATTATGTAAGAGTTTTTCTAATGATACATAACTCAGGGTGACAAGAAAGGAGAGGTGTGTTTTGGAAAATGCACTTAAATACCTCTCTTTTTTTTTGTAGTAGCTCGGCAAAATGACTGTAGTGTGCCTGATGGTAAGCACAGTACAATCCAAATACAATGGCGACCACCGAGTGACACACTGTCCATCGCCGGTCGCCACTGTCATGCCGGCCTGTGAAAAGCTGGATATGCACAGGCTGATCCCGAAACGTGACCCGTAGAAGCGAATCACTAAGACGGGCTTTTTCGCCATATACATGGTGGTTGCGACCCAGTCGGGCTGTAGAACCCTACCACCCCACTTTCGCCATTGCCTCGTTCGTTATTCAGCAGGGTGCACCACGTGCAGGTGAGGTTGGCTTGGATGTCTCAAGTCTTAGATGTTAATTGACACCCCTGACACCTAGGTGACCTCTTACCTCTAACCTATTAGGGAAAATCGTCGTTTAACTTTAGGTAAGATTGTTCTCTAACGTTAGAAGTATAAAAATGGTTAAATTACCTAACACAATAATTAAAGAAAACCCGAAATAATAGTAAGTAAAAAAAAATTTTTATTTACAGTTAAATTAAATTTTCAAAGGCCTTTACAGGAGAGGGTCTATGAGATTAAACTTATCTTAGGAAACAATTTCGTCCTTCTTTGGAATTCACTCTAAGTCTCTTAACTTTGTAACGCCTCAGTAATTCTGACCTGTTCGTAAATCTTCCATATTGATTTCACTTTGATTGAACT
Organism: Antheraea pernyi; assembly: GCA_015888305.1. Classification (NCBI taxonomy): domain Eukaryota; kingdom Metazoa; phylum Arthropoda; class Insecta; order Lepidoptera; family Saturniidae; genus Antheraea; species Antheraea pernyi. The sequence continues at coordinate 25,974 of MU160122.1, read as the reverse complement.
TTGAGAAAATTTGGTCATAGTAGGGGTATCCCATTCCTAGTAATATGATAAAATAACGCCTTTGTCACCCAACGGCTTAAGACTTCGCGTCCTATAAGAATAAAATGACGAATCAACTTCAGTTTTATTAAAAATCTTTACGTTCTTTAAAATATATTACCTATTATCTAGTTAGACATCTTTATTTAATTTAAAATAACATTGTTGTGAAGTTTTTGGCGGGATCGTAGTCTGTAATGTAGTGGATTTTATATTTTATTCATAATCATGTGATATTTGACTCTATATTCTGTAATGTTGGTGGTGTATTACGTAATATAGTTTGGTTATTGTGCACAAGTGAAACGAATGCAAAATAATACCACGGAGCATGAATTCTGAGATGCCACAAAAACTCCATGTAACAAGTAACAAGGGAGCCACCATTTTGTTAGAACATTGAAATGATAGCAAGAAGCTTGAAATATTATTACGTAGGTACTTGATAATGGCAGTAATAATCTGGAGGATTGGTTGACAAAACTAAAATTAAAAACAACGTTGCAGTCAGTAGTGTTTGGATATGCTAACGTTCTACAGAGTAAATATAATTCATACACAAACCTATATTACATGCAATTCCGTACTTGATAAGTATCGTAAATTCTACAATATTACTTCATACATTCCGATATTTCAACATTGAAAACAACAAATAGTTTATTTTTATCTCAATTGTAGAAGTGTGTTTGCAATTCCGTACTTGATAAGTATCGTAAATTCTACAATATTACTTGTTATTCCATATATAAATTCCATAATTCGTCTATAAAATAAATATAGAACAAAAACAAAAATCAAAAGCTTCATGTATTAGGGCTTTTGGGAATTTCAACATTGAAAACAACAAATAGTTTATTTTTATCTCAATTGTAGAAGTGTCGAGGTTACCGCGTTAACATCTAAAATCTTCCGGCTTCATAATCATACTTTTTATCCGCCCATTTTTACCGTTTACGATTATGTTCATATTTCATGACTTCTGTGACAGATTTTATTAGAATCGTTCAAATGTGTTTGAAGAACATACCTGTACATAACGTACATAACTCGTACTTGCACATTTTAAAACTAAAAGGACTAATATAGATAAACTATAATATAATATAGGGTTCTTCAAGTATTACATAATTACCAAAGGAGGGTTTAAGGCTTTACTTATTTTTGATGACATTTGGGCACCGCCCGAGTTGAATGCTATTACGTCAGCAATATTTACACTTCGTTGTTTTTCTTCGAAAAGTAACTTGCGATATTTTGTAAAGATTAGGCCACTACTTTCGTAAGCATAGGAGGAGTTAAAACTTTACTTACTTTTCTGACAAGGGGAGGGACGAGTCAGAAATAACTAAAATACTGCTTATACACTGAAACGACCCCGAAAATGTATAATTAATTATTCGAAAATGTTATCATCTTGTATTGTGTTATATGTATCCAATGTACATATATGTCGGTTATATACGAACTGTGTTAATCGTGCCAAACAGTGTTACGTGTACAGTGTAAACAAGGGCTCAGTCCGACGGTATAGGTCGCGCGACCGCAACGCAACAACACGAGGTGGACATACGTACTACGATTACCGAAGCCTAAGACTACGCTATGTGTTTTGTATTGAAAACCTCCGTATCAGAGACTAGGTATATCGTCCGTATGGAATTGTTACTTCGGGCTAGCGCTTATACGCAGCGAAAGCTCTCAAAATGAAAAAAAAACGATTTTGATGCATTCTTCATTGGTGTTCTGCTTCTATTGCTCTACATAGCTTGATGATATAGCCTATAGCCTTCCTCGATAAATGAGTTATCTAACATTGAAAGAATTTTTGAAATCGGACCAGTAGTTACTGAGATTATCGCATTTAATCAAACAAACCCTCCAGCTTTATAATATTGGTATAGATACCACTAAATGAAACCTACCCCCTAATCACGTATTTCGCAAAAGTAAAGCAACAAGAGTTGCTATATATCGACTTTCAAATAGCAAATTCAGATTCTACTAGTCAAGCTAAGCTTTGCAAAGAAACGACAGTGTTATTTCTATCTGTACTCGTATATCTAATACTAAAATCATTCTAAGAACAAGTCTATAAAGTATACATTATATCATGATTGCTATATACTTTACATTTATTATTATGAAACCCATATTTATTATTAAACACCCATTTTAAAAAATCATCTATCTACAGGTACATCTCTATTCGCCGTGGCTGCACACGAATTCGGGCATTCGCTCGGTCTCAGTCATAGTTCGGTAAAGGGCGCTCTTATGTTCCCGTGGTACCAAGGCATCCAACCCAACTTTGTACTGCCAGAAGATGATCGTAATGGTATTCAACAAATGTACGGTAAGTCATTTAAAGTACTACGTTGTAATGTGAACTTACAGTAGTCAGACAGTTTAAAATAAAACCTAAGTTAATTCTACAATTTCAGTTTATTTAACTACAATTACATTCTTTACTATTTTCAGGTCCTAAAGTAAATAACAAGCCATGGGCCAGAATTCCGTATTATCCGGTAGAAACAACACCAACAACAACGACGACGACAACGACAACAACTACAACAACACGGAGGCCTCACCTTCATAATCACAACAGACACAACGACAGATATCCTCACAGGCCTGAATACAATCCCCACCCACGAGATCCCACCAGATATCCAACCTACTACCCGAGAAGGCCCAATTACCCAGATAGACCTTATTATCCTGACCGACGACATTATAACACAAGCGAGGAGCATCCAAGACGAAACTACCCACGACCTACAGAAACGACTACCCACGCTACCACATACCGCCCTCGTTATCCTCAAGTAAGGCCCGATTATCCGAATTACCCGAGAACTAATTATCCAAATGATCCAAGGCAAGATTATCCGAAGAAACCGTACCACAACCCGGAGAAAACGACACCAAAGCCGACTGCGACACCAGTGCCGGATATACCCGACACTTGTGACACGAGTTATGACGCTGTGGCGCTGATACGTGGTGAACTCTTCATATTTAAGAATAGAGTAAGTAGTTTATTCAGTTTTATTAAAAATGTTTATGTTCTTTAAAATATATTATTATCTACTTAGACATCTTTATTTAATTTAAAATAACATTGTTGTGGAGTTTGCAATTCCGTACTTGATAAGTATCGTAAATTCTACAATATTACTTGTTATTCCATATATAAATTCCATAATTCGTCTATAAAATAAATATAGAACAAAAACAAAAATCAAAAGCTTCATGTATTAGGGCTTTTGGGAATTTCAACATTGAAAACAACAAATAGTTTATTTTTATCTCAATTGTAGAAGTGTCGAGGTTACCGCATTAACATCTAAAATCTTCCGGCTTCATAATCATACTTTTTATCCGCCCATTTTTACCGTTTACGATTATGTTCATATTTCACGACTTCTAGGACAGATTTTATTAGAATCCCTTCAGTCGTTCAAATGTGTTTGAAGAACATACCTGTACATAACGTACATAACTCGTACTTGCACATTTTAAAATTAAAAGGACTAATATAGATAAACTATAATATAATATAGGGTTCTTCAAGTATTACATAATTACCAAAGAAGAGGTTTAGGCTTTACTTATTTTTGATGACATTTGGGCACCGCCCGAATTGAATGGCTATTACATCACCAATATTTACACTTCGTTGTTTTTCTTCGAAAAGTAACTTGCGATATTTTGTAAAGATTAGGCCACTACTTTCGTAAGCATAGGAGGAGTTAAAACTTTACTTACTTTTCTGACAAGGGGAGGGACGAGTCAGAAATAACTAAAATACTGCTTATACACTGAAACGACCCCGAAAATGTATAATTAATTATTCGAAAATGTTATCATCTTGTATTGTGTTATATGTATCCAATGTACATATATGTCGGTTATATACGAACTGTGTTAATCGTGCCAAACAGTGTTACGTGTACAGTGTAAACAAGGGATCAGTCCGACGGTATAGGTCGCGCGACCGCAACGCAACAACACGAGGTGGACATACGTACTACGATTACCGAAGCCTAAGACTACGCTATGTGTTTTGTATTGAAAACCTCCGTATCAGAGACTAGGTATATCGTCCGTATGGAATTGTTACTTCGGGCTAGCGCTTATACGCAGCGAAAGCTCTCAAAATGAAAAAAAAACGATTTTGATGCATTCTTCATTGGTGTTCTGCTTCTATTGCTCTACATAGCTTGATGATATAGCCTATAGCCTTCCTCGATAAATGAGTTATCTAACATTGAAATAATTTTTGATATCGGACCAGTAGTTACTGAGATTATCGCATTTAATCAAACAAACTCTCCAGCTTTATAATATTAGTATAGATACCACTAAATGAAACCTACCCCCTAATCACGTATTTCGCAAAAGTAAAGCAGCAAGAGTTGCTATATATCAACTTTCAAATAGCAAATTCAGATTCTACTAGTCAAGCTAAGCTTTAGCAAAGAAACGACAGTGTTATTTCTATCTGTACTCGTATACCTAATACTAAAATCATTGTAAGAACAAGTCTATAAAGTTTAGTTTATATCATGATTGCCACATACTTTACTATTTTGAAACCCATATTTATTATTAAACACCCATTTAAATAAAATCATCTATCTACAGGTACTTCTCTATTCGCCGTGGCTGCACACGAATTCGGCCATTCGCTCGGTCTCAGTCATAGTTCGGTAAAGGGCGCTCTTATGTTCCCGTGGTACCAAGGCATCCAACCCAACTTTGTACTGCCAGAAGATGATCGTAATGGTATTCAACAAATGTACGGTAAGTCATTTAAAGTACTACGTTGTAATGTGAACTTACAGTAGTCAGACAGTTTAAAATAAAACCTAAGTTAATTCTACAATTTCAGTTTATTTAACTACAATTACATTCTTTACTATTTTCAGGTCCTAAAGTAAATAACAAGCCATGGGCCAGAATTCCGTATTATCCGGTAGAAACAACACCAACAACAACGACGACGACAACGACAACAACTACAACAACACGGAGGCCTCACCTTCATAATCACAACAGACACAACGACAGATATCCTCACAGGCCTGAATACAATCCCCACCCACGAGATCCCACCAGATATCCAACCTACTACCCGAGAAGGCCCAATTACCCAGATAGACCTTATTATCCTGACCGACGACATTATAACACAAGCGAGGAGCATCCAAGACGAAACTACCCACGACCTACAGAAACGACTACCCACGCTACCACATACCGCCCTCGTTATCCTCAAGTAAGGCCCGATTATCCGAATTACCCGAGAACTAATTATCCAAATGATCCAAGGCAAGATTATCCGAAGAAACCGTACCACAACCCGGAGAAAACGACACCAAAGCCGACTGCGACACCAGTGCCGGATATACCCGACACTTGTGACACGAGTTATGACGCTGTGGCGCTGATACGTGGTGAACTCTTCATATTTAAGAATAGAGTAAGTAGTTTAATAGGTTGTTTTTGTTCATGAGCGTGTTATCCAATAAAGAATTTACAAAATTGAATTTGTTACTCCAATGAATAAAAAAACTTCAGAATCTCTTCAAATTAATAATTGCAATTGCAATCTAATGCTAGTAATTGCAATCTCTGCAAATTAGTATTAGTAGATAATTAACCTAAATATGGAACAATCTATTATCTATATATAAATAGGCAATAGAGAAAGATCGTCGCCCTCCTCAGTTTCTCAACGGATTTTCTTCATTCTTTTTTTTAATTTATAGCTATTGACGAGCTTTAGGGTTATCAATCCAAAAATGGAAAAAAGTTCTTTATTCTCTATGGTCAAAGTTCGATAATTGGACGAGCACTCGAAAAAAGTAGCGTAACGATTTTTATTACATACTAGCATTCATCTGCGATTTCGTTCATATTAATTATAACTTAAAATATAATAATAATTAAATATTACTCAGGGAGAACATAGCTTTTTATTAATGAAAGAAGATTCAAATTCGAGTTAATAATTCTGGAGATCAATTCGTACAAATAAACGAACTTTACTTTTTATATACTTAATACATATCTATATAATTAAAAAGTCGATTGATTTGTGTTTTTTTAGTTGTACTCAGAGATTTCTTTTTATCATTTAACATAAAGTTATTAACATTTTAAGAATCTATTTTTTCTTACGCAAAAGGCTAAAGTAATTTTGTAAATATGTTTCTACTCTCAACTTTTTAATTTGTTATCTTCTGTGCATAAAACATAAAATAAGAAGATTATTAAACGGTATTAGCTAGTTACAATATAAATTTAGCTTGGTTAAACAAACACGACCATTAGAAGTAATAAAATTCAATTGTCCGTACCTTTAAAATCATTAAGAGGCATAATATAATAACGTGTAAATTACCTTAATAATTGTAAATTACTTACTCTAAATTTCAGTATCACTGGAGGATAGGAGCTCACGGCCGATACACAGGCTATCCCATGGAGATTACGCGAATGTGGTCGAGCCTACCTAGAAACCTTACACACGTTGACGCAGTCTATGAGAGGCCAGATAAGAAGATAGCTATATTCATAGGTTAGTTTTTAATTTGTATTTTTCGCTTAAACATAGTAATAAAGTTCAAATAATATAAGAATATTTCCATTTACAGGGAAGGAATTGTATTTATTCAATTCACAATATCTAGTACCGGGATACCCGAAGCCTCTTACTAAACTGGGACTGCCCGGAAGCTTAGATAAATTAGACGCAGCTATGGTTTGGGGTCACAATGGCAAAACGTACTTCTACAGCGGGACTATGTATTGGAAGTGAGTTACATTTATTTCATAATCACCACATAATTATAGTAAACTAGCTTTTGCACACGGCTACGCTCGTGCATGTAGATTTAGCCTATCCTTTGGGAACAAATTTTTTTCTGTATAAAAATTGCCGTATGTCCTTATCTGTGTACATATTTTTATCACGTGTATGCAAAATCGTATGATTCAATTAAATAGTTAAGCCGTGAAAGTGTAACATACAGACTCACATTCGCAATTATATTATTAATTAGACTTAATTGATTAATTTTGAAGCGCTTGGTGGCTGAGGTTAGCGTTTTCTTACACGGCATTCACCGATATAGGTTCCAATCCTTGCCAATGAGCCGGAAATTACAGTGAAGGAAAACATCGTGACATATCAAGGTGGTAAAACTTTTTCTACGGCCGTCTGGATGGATACCACCGTAAAGATGAAAATCTGTCACCAAAGGCCGCTAGGTGTATTCCGTCAGCTACACTTCAAAGCCAGTTTTCCTCTAGATTTAGCGTATTTACCTTCTTAGAACAAATCGTCAGTTAAGTTCGGATGAGATTGTGGTGATAATTGGTGGTGGAAACGCTTAACCTTATATTGTATAAAAATACTTATAGTTATCCAGATATTTTTACTCATTGTTAAAATTATTTTAATACATGATTATTACGTATGTACTAGGCAAATAAAAATGAGATGATATATTAAGTAAAGAGAAACGTATGTGTTTGGAATCTATGTTTTAGCCATAGTTAAAAAAGAATGTTTTCTGCCAATAATGATATAATCGAAATACTAAAATACGGAAAAATTACAGATACGACGAAGATGATGGTCGCGTGGAACTGGACTATCCACGTAACATGGCTATGTGGAAAGGCGTAGGCTATAACATAGACAGCGTGTTCCAGTGGAAAGACGGTAATTTTTATTACATTTCGAAATTTACAATAATCGTTGTACTTGTTAATAACATTATAACATTTATAATTTTAATTTCAGGTAAAACATACTTCTTCAAAGGAAAAGGTTTTTGGAAGTTCAACGACCTTCAAATGCGAGTCGAGCACGAGAAACAATTACCTTCAGCTCAATTCTGGATGGGTTGCTCGGGAGAGAGAGCTGGCCATCGCGCGCCGTACCACGCGCCACCTGCTCCTGGTTCAACCCTACGCTCATTGCCAAGTGCAGCTTCATCACAGTATATTAATATATTAGTACTATTATCTACTTTACTAATAGTCTTTAGAAACTATGCTAGTAACTGCTAATAAATAATTAAGATAAAAACGTATTAATCCCTCACTTGGATTAAAAAATAATAATTAAAGTATCGTTTTGTTCCTTATCTAGTGATAGCCCACTGTCTATGGTTACCAATAATTTAAATTTATATTTATTGCAACACTTACATAACTATATTTTAATATTTTTTATAACTGATAACTAAAAGATAACTGAGCCGCGCATCTCACATGAACCGCCTATTTATAACGAGGCAGGTTCGCCGTAGTCCGGTGAAGCTGTTAAGACCTTGCTAGGTAAACAATATTAAACTACGAAATACTGGAAGAGAAATCAAAAGGAAACTGGTGGAAAAACTGACGCACAAAACCAATTTCACCAAAATTTTTAAACAAACAACTAGTTATAGTTGGAAATGATTCACATTATGGAAAGAAGTTTATAGTTAAATTACCTACATTTTTTTGAATAGTAAAAAGTATTCAGTATTCAATATAGGAAAAATAACTTCTCACCTTCTGAAACACGAGAAAAAGGAACAAAACGCAATTTAATTAAATATATTATAAGAGTCACTGTGCCACTTTAATAAATTGTGTGGATGTTTGTTATATAGTCCTAAGTTCTAATTTACTGATGATGCATAATATGTCTGCATAAACAATTACATATCGGATTATGTCTGACTTAAGTTAGTAATAGGCAACTATTTGCGCAAAAAGCACTGCCTGTTTTTTATATTAATTGAATATCAAATTACACATAGAACATTATAAATTAAGCTATTAGAATAAACCTAGTTAATAAGTTTTATTTCTATTTAATGTATGTACATTTTGATCTCAATATGATCGATCGAGTGTTTGAGTTATTTTAATGACAAGTAAGGTATATAACACCATTCGGTTAGCTGCTGTACAGTTTGTAATGTCTTTCGATGTCAATAAATAAGCTTTATATAATAATTATATAATTTTTGTATATGAACTAAATACATGTGTAATGCACTTCGATCAACAATAACTAGATAAAGGGCCACTTACAAAATCGATGCTAAAAATTGTCCGCGTAAATATATACTTATGTGTAGCTATTAGTTTACTAAAGGAGAAAAAAAGTTTTAAAACAGTTTTAAGTTCAACCCAATTACAACCATAACACCTAGTAATAAAGTCACAAATGTTCAAAATATTATCTTATACTTACGATAAAACGAGCAAAGTAATAAATTACTCCCCCACAAGAAAAGACAACATAAACAACATTTAGTGTGAATTCAACCTTAATACGTAATGAATAAAGTAAGTTTTCCCGTTATTGTGCGTGTTTGTGAGGGGCGAGGCCAAACATTTGTATCACAGGTTTAAAATCGGTAATTTTGTTCAAAATTTGATATTATTTGTTAGTTTAAAGCTTAAAATATAATTTAAGCTTAATATTCGACGTGTATTTAGCGAAAGTAAGATACTCCGGCCGTTAAATTGCTTTTTCGGGTATTATTTTTGCATCTTTTGAATACACTGCGGCGTGTGAAACGTGCTTACATTGGCTGTGTTTTAAACAAACTAAACAAAATAAAAACTTACATTTCAAGTGAGCTGTTATTTAGACATATTTTTCCCGCCGAACTGATATCTAGTTATTGTTGATCGAAGGTAATACACAAAAAAAAGTTTTTATAACTTTATATTATATATCAGCAATCTCAAGATAAACGCTAATTTGAAAATAACCATAAGTTCTTAATAACGTTGATAAATCTACATTAAATTGTAAAAAACATATATTATCCATAAAAATGTCTTTATCAACAGGATTTATATGCAAACATACTTGTATATAATTGTAAGTTATTATACAGTGTTTCTAAATTATCAAATAATCAATTAAGTAATGTTACTAAAAATATTTATATAACTTATTTATCTCTTATGCTGGTTAAAAGAGGTACACATAAAGTAAATTGTAAATTATAAGCATAATGGATTATAATATTATATATAAGTCTAATACCATATAAGCAGTAAGTCAGAAATCTATACAAGAAATATATTTTACAAATATGGCCATAATTCTAATATGAAATAAGTTGAAGGTCGGAAAGTGTCACGTCATTCGGCTGTGACCAGTAAGTAAACTTGGAAACTTGTTAGAATGATAATGGTGCTTATGATGTTAGTTAGCTATTGTACAGAATAAATTCTCTTTGGATATTTTTGTATGTATGTCTATAAACTGAACGTTTATTACATAATGCGTATTTTTCTCTTCCTAAATAATCTTTATGTATGTAGGTAGGTACTCAGCTGATGTACTCATAATGCATTTATGTATAATTTTGTCCATACTCGTGCAATCATCTAATAATATATACAAAGGATTACTTACATAAATTAAGATTTGTGTGTTTAAACAAAATAGTTATTTTAACATGAAATACTTGTAATTATATATTACATAGAATGATGCTATATCTCATCTTGAGTGTCTCCATCATAATAAGGTGAAATAAAAAAATGTTTTGCATCTATACAATTTTTTGGTCACAAATAATTTAATAATAACTGTGATATTTACTTTTATAAAAATGGCCATGGTTAATTGGCGGTAAAAATGTAATACAATTTCTTTTTACTTACTAAACTATTTAGTTACTCAATAAACAATTAAGTTTAAATAATTTCCTATAAGTAATATTATGTTTTAATATTAAATGAAAAAGAATTAAAAGCCTTATATTACAATTATGTTTCATTTATATTGACCCCAGAAAACTGCTTAGTACACATATATATTTCACTAACTCATATATGTATGAATATGTAGCGTAACTTAGATTAGATCAGTTAGGTCACAATTTACATGAACTAGGCAACAGCCTAAGCCTACGTGTACCGTGCACCCTTGAGCTAGTTGTCCAAATAAAATCGGTTGAGTGCCTTAAGCACTCACCTTAGTAGTCCGGTGAAGCTCTCAGTATATAGTATCTTATCTATGGGTGAAGCTGTTAAGGCCTTGCTAGGCCAATAGCATAGTGAGTTAAAAGAATGATTCCAACAAACACCTGCATCACCATCATTATTGAATTAAAATATAACAGAATAACAATATAACCTCCTCCTTTTTTTGAAGTCGGTTAAAAATATAGTCTGGCACCACCTAGTGGCGAGTAGTAGTAATATGGTCAGCATCAAAATTTTCTTCATTGAAAAACATAACTGGCATGTCAACATTCATAATGGTTAAAGTTGGAGTCCATACATTTCATATATATATTAACATTTATTTTTATACATATAGGCAAATGTGAATGGTTATATTTCAATAACTACTTCAATGATATAAATAATAATCTAATAAGTGATATCTTTATATATAAATTTCTTCTGTGCGTGTGTATGTCACTGAACTCCTCCTAAACGGCTGGACGGATTTTAATAAAACTTTGTGTGCGTGTTCCAGTGGATCCGAGAATGGTTTAGATTCACAATTGGACCCGGTAGGTGCCGTTGCGGTTGACTTTTAGGATTTTTTTTATTATCAAGGCAGGACAACGTTCGCCAGGTCCACTAGTAATTTATACAAATAATAATAAATTGCTAAATGTATGTAAGCACATCACTGCAGAATGGCTGCATCCATTTAGGTAATTCCTCTTTTGTTACGTTTGTAATTATCACTACAAGGTTTGTACGGAAGGTGTTTGAAAAATAGTACTGAAAAAATTAAAATTTATGTTATAGAATAGAAGGTAGTAAAGAGATATTCAAAAAATATTGACGGAATTGATATTCAATTGTTAAGTGGCTATTTTCTATCATTACATGATCATATTGTAAAGGAAAGATTTGGACTCATTTGTTTTTGTTACTATACCTTTTATCTGTTTTATTAACGCGGGGAATTGGGGCATTGTTGGGGCAGCAAGGGATCGAACTATGCTAGCCCCTTTAGATAACCGCCACATCGGTCCGCCCGGCGGAAGGTGACCGCCGGGATCCTTCCTAATAGGGAGACAGACTGAGTACACACGAGCTGCCTCCCATCGTCCGCCGGACCTGTGCAATTAGGAGATGGATGATAGATGAGATAGGAGATGCAATGGCTACGATGGCGGAGAGGGCCGCTCAGAAGGTCATCTTCGTCGGACGTCATCTCGCAGGAGGCCATCGCCTTCCATACCTCTTCGCTGCCGAGCATGGCCGAAACCACACTCGGCAGCGACAAGTAATTCCCTCCCACCCCCGCAACCAGAATGCGACGCTGTCCCTCAGCACTCTCACACACACATAGCACACTCAGACATAATGTACGCGTCAGACATAATGTACTGTGCGGTGTCCTCCGCAGCGCCGCACTCGTGGCATGCGGCGGTTGGCTCCCTGCGACCGATCTGGTGCAGGTACCACCCAAAGCATTCATGCCCGGTTAGCACCTGCACCAGTCGGAACGACAGGGAAACCCAACTTCTCCCTATCCACTCCGGCAGGACCGGGCGGACGGCATCTATAGTGTAACGCCCGAACCGCGCGTCCTCAAGGTCCTGCCTCCATCGCACCATCGCTTCCTCCCTCACTTATTTAATTACACTAATTAATCCAACATTAATTATTTTAGTCTCTGATTAGATTGATACTATGTTTGAACTTGTAACATAAGCCACAATATACAGATAATTAAGTACTAGTAAGCCCATGTTTTATCATTACATAGTATAAAACAAAGTCCCCTATCGAGTCTGTCTGTCTGTCTGTTCGCGATAAACTCAAAAACTACTGAACGGATCTTAATGAAGTTTTCACCAATGGATAAAGTGATTCACGAGGAACGTTTTGGTATATAATTTGTCCAGGATTTTTTTTATAATCAGGGCGGGACAACGTCTGCTGGGCCCGCTAGTACAAAATAAAACAAAAAATAGCTTTTGAAGGAATAGTGGCCAGCTCCATAACAAGCTTCCTAAGAACTTTAAATATCAGTCGGACAGTTCATTAAAGGACCATGTAAAGCAAGTGTTATTTTACTCATCCAAAAATTCAAAGATGTATATGATACAGTAAATATATACAATGTCTGGCAAAAGTGCAATAATAGGTCAGGAGCATACCAAGGTCATCAGTGATAGGGACCTATATGATTTTCCCCTAATTTAATAAATTTTCATCACTTCAAAAAACTATAAGACTATCAACAATACATATATGTATATGTAGATATAAATTATCAATACACCTAAGTTTCTTGCCAGCTCTCCTCACTAGATAGATAGGAGGTTTCTTATTGAATATATTGAAGTATATTATTGATAGTATTTTAATCTCTATAATTGCTTTCTAAGCACCCAGATGAAAGTAAAGTATATAATAATTTAAACTGTGGGGCAAAATATTACACTATCAAGTAAAACATATTTCAAAATGGAGCAATCTATATATTTTATTTGCTTTATTTTCAACCAATCTTTTAAATTATTATTTCCATTGTCGAGTAGTTAATAGTATTCCAAGTTCTTCTTTTATTTTATTTTTGGCAACCAGTCTTCTAGTAGACTATTATTACGATTGTCGAATGAATATCGATATTACAAGTTTCTTGATATAATTTCAACGTTCCGTGGACGTTTTGTGGCATCTCAGAATTCATGGTCCGTGGTATTATTTTCCATTCACTTCACTTATGCACAATAAACAAACTATATTACATAAAACACCACCAATTTTACACCATATAGAGTCAAGTAACACAAGATTATAAATTTAAAAAAATTCACTGCATGAAAGACCAAGATCCCGCCAAAAACTCCACAATCTATAATATTGTTATTATTTGACACAAAATTATTATAGTAAATGCTTTAAATACTGTCAAGTTGAGACTTCATATTTTTTCACAGTTACAAAATCTATATTATAATAAAACTGTAGCAGGGCCAAATCTGTACATTAAATATTTTTTGAAAATTTTGATGGGGGTAGTCTTTGTTGTCGATATAGAAGCCAAAAATAACCCTTTTAAAATTTCTGTCTGTCTGTCTGTCTGTCTGTCTGTCTGTCTGTCTGTCTGTCCCTGTGAACGCGCATCACTCTGAAAGTACTGAACCGATTTTGACGAAACTTGGCACAGTGATAACTAATGTTACGAGATTACATTTAGGATATTTTTTTTCTCATAAAACGCAAGGGATTCTCCAGGATCTGCCTGTTTGTCTGTCCCTTTAAACACGTATTACTCTGAAAGTACTGAACCAATTTAGACGAAATTTGGCACAGTAATAACCAATATTACAAGGTTACATCTAGGATACTTTTTATCTCATAAAACGCAAGGGATTCTCCAGGATAACGGACGAAAGTAAAAAAAATGTAGTTCATGATATTCTTGACGAATTTTGGTAAATTTTCTTTGTGCTATATATAGCAGACAGATTAGCTAAAAAATTAAGCTATATTTCCATATGCTACTTAAAAAAAAATACCAAAAAAAAACGACCACCGTGATTCGAACCGTCGGCTCCGTCGAAACATATAAAGCCCCGTACGTTACAACTGAGCTACGCCTACATGACATTTCTGTACGTAATTATCGACCACGTATGAAACATTTATGTAGACGAAACTGTCACTTATGTTGTTACATTTATTTCATTGTATAAAAAAATGTTTGCTAAACAAAGGTGACAAGATTTATTTATTTATCTATACTATAATAAAACTGTAACAAAGCCAAATCTGTACATTACAAGGTTACATTTAGGATACTTTTTGACCCATAAAACGCAAGGGGTTCTCCAGGATAACGAAAGAAAAGAAATTAGTTAATGTAACTAGACTTTTTTGCGACACCTTAGTATAAGAGCCAGCAACGTTGGAAGAACGAGAATTTGAGAAAAGTTGGTTCTTTAATATGAAGATATATTATGCCCTTCCAAACACGATTCAGGATACCTGGTAGCCGGTTAACGTTGTATTTTTTAATGCGAATTACACCTTTACAGATCAACATTTTGATTTATAAATAATTTAAGGAACATTTTTTGTCAGTAACTTTTATAAGTTTAACGTTTATACGTTATTAAAAACATGAATTTTTCACTGCCAGACAATTTTGTTATTGACAATAATGTGCCTGGTGATATTCTTTATAAACAAAATAATTCATTTCAAACCATTTTATTTTTTCCCTTGCAAAGAACATATTTCATTTTGTTAACCAGGCTCTTCCACAATTATGGCTATCTTTATTATACAGCCAGTGTTGCGCTAAGCTAGAGTTATAACTAAGTTATTCTATACATAGGTTTTGGTAGGGGGTAGAGCCACGCTGAAGCTATTACTGGTTTCAGGATGAATGGGTCGGCTCGCCCGGGGTAGTACCACCCTCTAACAAAAAGCCGACGGGAAGTAACAATGCTTGCATTAGTGCGTTTCGTTCGATTAGTGAGAGCACCGGAGAGGCCCACCTCTCTTCCCCTTCCTCCTCTCCCCTTCCGCTTCCTCCCCCTCCAACACAGGTTGGCAAGGCACTTACGACTCTCCTGGTGTTGCAAGTGTCTATGGACGGTAGTTATTACTTAACACCAGGTGACCCACCTGTCCGTTTGCCTCCTATGACATAAAAAAATACATTATATTTTTAATTTACCCTTTTTTATGTTGAAATAAAATAATATTAAAAAAAAGTGTGTGTGTGTACTTATGTACACGCATTAGAAGTTATACTTCTTTGGCGTAACAAGTAAAAATCTTTTCAAAAATTTTATCTTGCGCCTTATTCTACGTTTGTAGAAAAAACGACACTAACAATAAAAAAAAGGTATTTAATACAATGAAAGTTTTAATATAAAGAAATACAAACAACAAATACAAAGAAACAAAATGTTGACTATAGCTAACTTCAGGGTGTCGGTTTTTCGTGACGGTGTGTGCGCGCAACGTAAAAATTTACTCTCATCATTTTTTTGTTACGGTGTGCGCGTTCATCGTAAAAATTTACTCTCATCATTTTTCCCTAACGCGCCAAAAGAAATATAACTTCAATAAAATTACAGATATCTTAACATGGTTTGAACATACTTCTTTATTTACAAAAAATTGCATCGGGCACATTATTGTTAATATCAAAAATGTCTGGCAATAATAAATTCACGTTTTAGTAGCGTTTAAAAGTTAGTGAAAAACAAAACATTCTAAAATTATATAAAGTTCAATATTTTTGCCTGTAAAGGTTTACCGGCAGCCAATTCGCTGTCGAAACCGTTGCCTAGCTCTTAGACAAATAGTCACAGGCAAGTGACAGATGACACATGTTGCTCATATCTTTTTAATATTTATGTTTTTCTTTAATACAATGTAGTGTGAAAAAGTTTTAATACAAGTTGAAAATAGTTATGATGTCATTCAGTGTTTAATTTATCATTATTTATTTTATGAATATATTTTAACGTTTAAATTACAATTTAACTCTATCAACTTGATATTTTATAATGTAAACTATACTGAGCGTATAGTAAACGCCTACAAAAAAGGGAAAGGAACTACGTTCCAACTGGAGGTCCATGGACCTCTCAAGCTTTTTTTACATTACTGCCAATATACGTAGGTTAGTTTTTATTTTAATTGAACCCGGTAGATGATGTTACGAACGGGTTGTAGGCTTATTGGGACAGAAGGTACTGGGACAACGTACTGGGAAGACATTTATCGGCAATATATGTAGGTTATTTGTTATCTTAATTGGACCTGGTAGGTGATGCTGCGAAAGGGTTCTAAGCATATTTTAAAATATTTCTCACATACCAACTGGGTATATGTTTGAGTGAGTCCCTGGATAGTTGGGATTCACAATTTGAAACAGTAGGTATCGCTGCAATCGGGTTTTGAGATGTATTTAGATTTTTCGCGTTTAAAAGTACAATCGAAACCGGTAATTACCGATTTGGTGCAGACGAAGTCGCACGGGTCAGCTAGTCACTTTATAAATTTATAATGTTAGCTTTTGGAAATGTAATTTTATAAAATGCCATTTAATATGTAATGCAAACTTGATAGCTTAATTTTTTAAAGTTTGGATTTAACTTTTTATTTTATTAATATTTAGCACCTCTTATTGTTATATATTTGATGTAACTTTTTATTTTATTAATATTTAGCAACTTTTATTATAATATGTTTGATTTAACTTTTTATTTTATTAATATTTAACACCTCTTATTATTATATAGATATTTTTATAAATACAAAATTTGACTTTACTCTTATCTTGTTTAGTAGACTTCCCTACAAATTATTATGCAATGAATCTTGATTGTCGACTGGATTGGTACAGTTAGGTTGGAACAGTGAATATATAGCACTGTTCGCGACAGTTTAGAGTAATCTGTGTTGATAAATAATGTGTGTAAAGTAAATGATAATAGATCTAATATTGTATTAAGTAGATTTATAGAATGCATAGATTTGATAGTATAGTTTAATAGTTGATAATAATTAAGATACACCCATCAGTATATGTTTTAGGCGATAATAAAGAGATATCTCTGATCGTGTTTTATTTACCACATATAATATCGTGTAGAGTAGTGAGAAATAGTTATTATAGTAATATGTGGTGTAGTTATAGATATTTATAGTGTTTTGTGTAGAAATAGTTTAAAATAGTATAAGTTGTTAGTTGTAAGTACAAATGTAATACACTTGTAAACAAATAAATAGAAAGCGAAGGATGACTCATCGCCATACCGCCCCGCCTGTATAGTGAGATAGGACGCAATGAGCGCTTTGATTGGCGGAGCACCGCCAGCGTGCGTAAGCGGTGCTTTGTCTCGAAATCGTGCCTGAGAGCGACCTCAAAAACCGGCGCAGGCGGTATAGTTATCCTGTTTTGTACGAGTCGGCAACGCGAGCACATCCTTCGCTGCTCTACTAGCAACAAGTTTTTTATTGCAAGAAAACCTGAACATTCTTCAACTTCAACTTCGATCTCATCAAGCCATCGTTATAGTTGTGAGTCATTCGGAGGTGGCTCACAAGCACAATTCCAGGAAGTTACGAGATCAGGCCACTGTAGCAGCCAGAGAATACCCAAAACAAAGAAATCAGGCCATAGCAGAAGGCAGCAAGTACAAGAAACAAATTAACTAAATAAAATAGTTTTTTAAATTTCACTTACTTCCATCCTTCCTCACTCTCTAATCCAAAAGTGAAAAGACAATAGTATAAAATAAAAGTTATCAATAACATGAAATTTATTAAATAATATCTAATACAGACTTATACATGTAAGTTATCAATGAAAAAATATCTCATCTTTCTTCTTTAACCTCATTAAAACCTAAATTTGACCAGTCCTCTTTCGCCATAAGATTGTGTTCCATTCGGCAAGCTAAATACTCTTTAGCTTCTGCACGACAAAGGGAATTATTGTTGTTGTTACTAAGTAAGCACTTCATGTATTCTACCATGCTTTTCTTACACGTTCCTTCGTGATCCAAAGGAAAACTTCCTTTATCGGGCGGTGTAGGAATAAATTGCTTTTGTCCAAAGGTCATGGCCGTTGACATTTTTATATGGGAAAGTAGATATTTCTTGATTTATCTAAACTAGATTTGCCAACAACCGCGAAGGTAGGTAATTTGACATTTGACAAACAGCAATCGTCATGTGTAGGATGATCTATGCATAAAAAAATGTCTATTGTCTGTAGTATAGACCAGTTGAGCTATTTAATAAGACTTCATTTTATTTGACATAAAACTTCGATCAATAATAACGGGTCGGCGCGAAAAATACGTCTCGGTAAATAAGAGCTCACTTGAAATGTGTCTCCTTATTTTGTTTAGTTTGTTTGAAACACAGCCAATGTAAGCACGTTTCACACGCCGCAGTATATTCAAAACATGCAAAAATAATACCCGAAAAAGCAATTTAACGGCCGGAGTATCTTACTTTCGCTAAATACACGTCGAATAAGTTATATTTTAAGCTTTAAACTAACAAATAATATCAAATATTGAACAAAATTACCGATTTTAAACCTGTGATACAAATGTTTGGCCTCGCCCCTCACAAACACGCACAATAACGGGAAAACGTACTTTATTAATTACGTATTAAGGTTGAATTCACACTTAATGTTGTTTATGTTGTCTTTTCTTGTGAGAGGAGTAATTTATTGCTTGCTCGTTTTATCGTAAGTATTAGATAATATTTTGAACATTTGTGACTTTATTACTAGGTGTTATGGTTGTTAATTTTACAATTGGTTGAACAAATATGGTTGTACTTAAAACAGTTTTAAAACTTTTTTTCTCCTTTTCTTAGTAAACAAATAGCTACAAGTAAGTATATATTTACGCGGACGGCTATTAGCTTCGATTTGTACGTGACCCTTTATCTAGTTATTGTTGATCGAAGACATAAAATCAGTACAGGAATTTTTTCTTTCAATTATTTTATTAATTACTTTATTGATCATTTTCCGAAACTATTAACTTCACAATGAGATTAATTCTCTTTTACAACATTTCATGAGAGTCGTTTAAAAATAATATAATAAGATAATTTTTGACATTTTATACACTTACCAGAAGTATTTTTGACAATAGTACGTTGAGAAGAATACACAAGCTTCTCGTATACAAAATTTCATGAAGTTATTTTTAAGTTCAATCCAGACTTACAACCAGATAGAAGCCTGTTGCATAATCATAGAAGGATCTGTGACAAACTCACAAACACTCTTGGACATATTTTTTAAGCGAACAGCTTCGATTAACAATAACTAAATAAAGGGTCACGTATAAAGTCGAAGCTAACAGCCGTCCGCGTAAATATATACTTATGTGTAGCTATTTGTTTACTAAGAAAGGGAGAAAAAAAGTTTTATACCAGTTTTAAGTTACATCTAATTACAACCATAACACCTAATAATAAAGTCACAAATGTTCAAAATATTATCGAATACTTACGATAAAACGAGCAAAGCATTAAATTTCTCCCCTCACAAATGAAAAGACAACATAAACAACATTTAGTGTGAATTCAACCTTAACAGGTAGTGAATAAAGTACGTTTTCCCGTTATTGTGCGTGGTTGGAGGGTCTAGGCCAAACATTTATATCACAGGTTTGAAATCGGTAATTTTGTTCAAAATTCGATATTATTTGTTAGTTTAAATCTTAAAATATAACTTATTCAACATGTATTTAGCGCAAGTAAGATACTCCGGCCGTTAAATTGCTTTCTCGGGTATTATTTTTGCATCTTTTGAATACACTGTGGCATGTGAAACGTGCTTACATTGGCTGTGTTTCAAACAAACTAAACAAAATAAGAACTCACATTTCAAGTGAGCTGTTATTTACCAAAACGTATTTCTTGTGCCGACCCTTTACAGTTTTTTTTTTTAAATTAAATGACGTGCATCCCGTCTTAAAAATAAAAAACCTTTAGCAAAATATAATAAAGTCAAGAATGTCATCAATGTCATTGTGACATACGACGCACGTGTTGTGTACATACCTGCGTATTGTTTTTAATTTGTATAAAATTACAATTCTATATGAACTATCTACATTACCAAAGACATAATGTCACGACTAATCATAAAAAATCTTCCAAATAAGGTTTGCCAAAATTTTAATGACTTAAATTAACTACTTAAATCTAAATTCGATTTTAATAACGAAGTTTTTGCAGATTACCGTAGAAAACTTGAAAGAAGTTTTTAGTCAAAAAGGAGAAGTAACTGACGTACAGTTAAAGTATACAAAAGATGGAAAGTTTAGGAATTTTGCTTTCATTGGATATAGAACAGAGGAACAAGCAATCGCTGCAAAAGAGTATCTGGATGGAACATGTATACGTTCAATGAAAATTCAAGTACAGACTTGTGCCAATTTAGGAGACGAGAAGAAACCACGAGCTTGGAGTAAATATGCTCCAGATAGTACAGCTTATCAGAAACTCCACAAAGACGAAATCGACCAGAGCAAGATAACAAAGAAGGAGAAGAAATTGGAAAAAAATAAAAATAAAATCAAGGAACTACTCAAGCAGGTATGACAATAATATAGAAACTTGTGTATAACTCAGAAAATAAATGTAATATGTATAATAACCTAATACATACAAATGTAAACACTTTAATTAATTGCTAGATTAGGGGCTGCGTTAGAAATTCGCATCCTGAAATATTGGTCGAGGGGGGGGGGGGAGGGGGGGCTGACTACCCCTCTAAACCACTCCCCAGCCGCGGAAAATTATAGTTACTGAGATATTCATGATCAATGTTTTGAAATTATGTAGCCTCCAAACAATGATTGGTAATTTTGTATATCAACAACATGATGATTTTTAAGTTTAAATTCAACAGTTTGTTAAATAATACTATGTCTATATATTAGTAGAGCAAAAAATTATTACTGGAAAAATGTAAATTTTGTGGAAAAAAATAAATTTAAAGTATTTAAAGCTCTTGTAACATTACTAAAAATAATAGTAATTATGCATAAAAAAAGGTTGAGTTTTCAACTACACAAATAATAATTTGTATAAAAGTATGTGTATCTAGACATTAAGGAATAAATTATTCATGACTAAGCATAAATCTTGAACAACAAAAAAAAAATTTACAATAAACTTCTGTCCTTATTATTCACTGAAATATTTCACACTTAAGCTCATAGTGGTTAAAAAAATATTTAATATAAAACAACAAGGGGTTTGATATGTTTTTACAATACTAACCTACATAGAGAACTAGGGCATGAGCGAAGCTTCGCTTTGCTCCAGCCCTATTCCTTTATTAACCTAACGTGACTTAGTCGGATTTTCTTGGACCAGTTCGCTCACTCGCCTGTTTTATGTCTGGAGAGGCTTTATGATCATATAAATAACTTATATTATATTTGTTTCCAGGATTGAGACAGTTGAGTTTTCATTATAACATATATATATATATATCATATAGAAAAAAAAAAACAAAAAATACCAGATCAGGAAAATGTACCATTTTACGACATACAAATAATTGATATTTGATTTTTTGTTTTTTTTTTTTTTCGGAAATAATAGTGAACAATTATAAAACAACAATAAATATATAAAAACAACAAAATTATAGTTATAAACCTTAAAAGTGCACATCTGAAGGAAAAATCATGTTCCATTACATGTAACTTCAAACACATATAAAAACTACGCATCTACGCGGGGCGAGGGGGGTGTCTTTTGAAAGGGGTAAACCAACCCCTATAAAAAACAACCCTTAACAACCCCAAATTCGTGATGCCAATTTCTAATGCCAAGCCCTAGACTATGTCCTGCATTTTTAATTTGGAAATATAGCCCAATTTCCATAGTAAAATGTTGAAATATCAATAATTATAACATTGTCTTAAACCTAATTTTTTTCTTCATTCATTGACCATTTAGTTTTTGTCAGTCATACAATTAAGACCAATTATTTTCAGCACAAAGATGATCCATTATTTGCAGAGTTTATTGATGCCCATGTAAATGAGAAGACTTCATGGATTAAAGAGGCATTTGTAGAAGCTTCTATAAGTGATAATGAAGACAGCGGAGTTGATGAAGAAGAGAAAACACACCAACAACCAGATACAGAAGAAACAGAAAGCACTTCCAATACGGATAAAAGTAAACAGATCACTGAAAAAGTTGCTAATAAGCAAATCAGTGACTTAGAGGTGATAATAATAATATTTTGATATATATAACATATAATGTGGTATTGAGATGTTTAACTGCACATTATTATTATTATATTCTTATATTTTTCACAAACCAAATCTTGAAGTCAATCTGTTCTGTCAAGTTCTGTCTGTTCTGTTTTGCCACATATGTCCGTCTGTCTGTTCATGAAGTTTCATGCAGTTTTCACCAGTAGATAATGTGATTCATGAGGATGGTTTTGGTATACAATTTGTCAAGGTTTTTTTATTATCAAGGCAGGATAACATTCCCAGGGCCAGCTAGTCTTGTTTAAAGTTATAGCACAATTCAGAAAATTCTATTATGTTATAGTTAAAATTATTACATTTCATTTTCATTCCATTTTTCATTATTACAATTCATTATAAGATAGTTATAATGAAAAAAAAAAACTTTAATGTTATCTTTCAGTACATGAAGCTGTTAATGAAAAGAGTTGATGGTGCCACTGAAAAAGAAACAACTGTTCAAGAGGAACAGAAACCAAAGAAAATCCGAAACAGACCATTATTTTATGTTAAGGTAAATATCATTGCTTAGCACAATGGTGTGGCTAGTCCTAAAGACGATGTTTAATTTTCGTACAAACAAAGTTGATCA
>MU160121.1:71695-104419 GCA_015888305.1 Antheraea pernyi | reverse complement strand
ACATGTGTATAGTGATAATAATAAAAAATGTAACATTTTATCAGTACATTAGTTTTAGTAAAAATATTTACATTATCTGTTGTAAGTGCCGCTTAAAACCGATGTATACCTCACTAGTTAAACTCCCTTACTAATTATAATTAAATTATTAGACTATCTAATACAAAAATAATTAGTGTAATAAAATTAGTAGTTCCCGAGACAAACGCGTTTTAAATATAGTTATGTTGATAATATGCGTAGATGCTACGAAGCTACGACGCTACGCTAAAACGAAGCACAGCCGATTCGCTACGCAGTTACGTGAAGTGATATTGGTACATAAGTCGCGTAGTAACACCGTTACGTAATTTCTAAAGCGTAGTAATGTATTACTACGCAGTTTAATAGCCCTTTCGAATAAAACGTTTTTAGTGATGACTCCATTTTACATTTGCAGAAATTTTGATTCTAGAGGTTCTTATGAGAAACCGACATAACATTTGTTTTTAAAATATTTTTATTTCAGTGATTTGAACTATAAATAGGAATGAAGGTTAATGCGTAGCAAGAAATCAGTCCAAAGATAGCTGTTTTGATTATGAACTAGTTACTCGCCCCGACTTCGGACGGGTGTACTAACAAAAAAAAATGTTACTAAAGTGATAAGGTTCCCTTTATAGTACGACTATATGTGATATATATGTACCTATACGAGTATAGGTACGCCTATATACGAATTCTACTAGGTGGTAAAGCCACGCCGGAGCTATTACTGGTTTCAGCATGAATTGCTCGGCTCGCCCGGGGTAGTACCACTCGACCCACAGAAAACCGACTTGAAGTAATAGTGTTTCCATTGTAGCGTTTCGTTCAGTCAGTGAGAGTGCCGGAGGCCCACATTCCCATTCCCCCCTCCCTGACCCCTCTCCCACTGTACCCCAAAACACAGGCTGGCAACGCACTTGTGACTCTTCTGATGTTGCAAGTGTCTATGGACGGTGGTAATCACTTAACATCAGGTGACCCGCCTGTTCGTTTGCCTTCTATGATATAATTTTTTTTTAAAGAATGACACTTGAATAATCGAACGGCAGTCTGTCAATTTTGTTAATATATTATATTGGAAGTTCTCCCTAGTCTGTCACACACTCAATCTTTTAACTGGGGATTTTTTGTCGTACATTATTTACGTTTACTTACGATTTTGCAAACATTTTCTTACACACAGACCGTGTCCTGACAATTAGAGATACAACAAAAAAATAATTAACCAAATAATCATAACTAGTGGGCGCCCAGAGGTCGATATTCGACCATAGTTCATTGATTTTTTAAAGGGATAAATATTATAATAATAGTTGTATGTTATAATATCATTGTTGAATGTAGAATGAAAAAGGGTAATTGGAACGTAAGAGTAAAATAATACATACATTTTTTGTGAGTAATGCATATTTTAATTAATTTAATGTACTTCTAATGCATTTTATATAAAATAAATAGCTTTCTGCACTTCTCCTCCATATAAACTTTAATTATGCCAAATTTCACGTTCATCGGTTCGCCCAATTCCGTTAAACAGGGATACAAAATTTAGGCTTCACGTATTAATATAATGATGATAAAATTTATTCATTAAAAAATTACATTTCACACAAACTTTTCAAGTGGCTACCAAACTAGGTAGAGCCTGTATCTTGGTAGCCAGAAAACAATTAGACAGCGTGTTTTACAAGATGAAATATTTTAGCGGGTCTTTACACATATGAAAATTTACAACCTAAAATTGTTATTAGATATTATTAGAGTATACATTTTACTAATTTGTTAGATAGGTGGTTTGACAAATAAATAAATAAAGAAATACAAATATGCATATACACATCCATATAAAAGCTTACATATATATACCCATATATTTTATATCTCAGTATTTACGCAGCTACGGTTTAACTTTTAACATATGATCAGGTTAGTCATAGGTCAGAGTGCTCAACCAATTAGAAACTAGACACTTAGCCGTATGGATTGAAACTTTCTGGATAGATTGAACAGTATATAGACTAGTTGTGCCCGCGACTTCGTCCACGTGGCACCTGATGTACAAAACAATGACTAATAAAGTGATCTGAACGTATTTAGTCCATTTGCTTAGCTACTTTTCTCTCATACTTAAGTCGCGGCGCCGAGAAATAAAGACTATATTACTTCCGAGGATATGCATTATAATTCTCTTATATGAGGATTTATTGTGAACCCAGTACTTTAGCAGTGATGCGTGTTCATACAAACAGACAGACATTTTCAAAAATGATTGAAATCTATTCCATTTCTTATTCCTAGACACCTGATACAATTTTTTTCACAAAAATCAAAAAATTACAGACACGTTACATTTACATTCTTATTATCTATATAATTAATACGTGAAGCCTAAACTTTGTATTCCTTTTTAACGGAATTGCGCGAACGGATGAACGTGAAATTTGGCATAGTTAAAGTTTATATGGAGGAGAAGTGCAGAAAGCTATTTATTTTATATAAAATGCATTAGGAGTACATTAAATTAATTAAAATATGCATTACTCACACTAATGCTTCAATTTTACACAACATATACACACATGTAAATAAAAAAGACATTTTAACATCCGTCAATAAAGAACTTCAAAAAAGGTTGCGAAAGAGGTTGCAATGCTCGACTGTATGTATTATTGTACTTTTACATTCCAATTACCCTTTTTCATTCTACATTCAACAATCATATTAAAAAATTAAATTCAAACTTTAAAAAATCAATAAACTATGGTCAAATGTCGACCTCTGGGCGCCCACTAGTATATATAGATATGAGAAGCTATGAAAGTTCCTATAATAATAAATACATTCAAATATAACTCTTACGAATTGAAATTTGAATATATTAAACGATAGCGTTACTTATTTTATAATAACACATCGTATTTTTTATATAAAGTTTAGAGAATAAACTTTAAATTGTAAAATAGAAACTATGTGGATATTTAATTATATAATTTAACGTGTAAGAAATTCTTCTGTTTTTAGGGTAAGTAATAATAGATCAATTTAAAGCAGTGCCGGAAGATAGGTTATAAGATGTTTGTAGTGTGTTACATATTATGTTGTTGGGGTGCCCGTTTGTGGGAATAAAGTTGTTGGTTAGGTGATAATTATTTTATTTAATGTTACAATTATGTTGTGTAGCCTAACCGAGTGCTTGAACGGGACTAACGATTCAAGTATTTAATTTTTTATTTTTTATTAATTACGCTATTGACCTAACAAGGTCTTAACAGCTTCACCGGACTACTAAGGCGAGCGCTTAGGGCCCTCAGCCGATTTTATTTGACAACTAGCTCAAGGGTGCACCTCGGCCGTACAATGTTAATATTGTTTCTGTTTATTTATGAAATGAAAGAACTATAGCATCTGTTCTGCATGCTTAATTAAACATTATGTTATTTATTCTTTAGGATGCGAATTAAGTATTTACTTTATTATAGTTCGGTAAATACATCTCATCCAAATAATAATTTTAATTTTGTTATTTTATACTTTACAGGTTTTAGCATTTCACCAGAGTAACACCGGATATTATAACGATGTAGTCTAGGATGGTAAGACGTCAAAGCTAAAGGAAGAACAACTCATAAATGTAGCAACCAGAACTCACTTATAATTGCTTGGTGACAGATTTTTAGTTTGAGAGTTATAGATAGTAAGGTGGGTATTAGATAGAACCATCATGTTACGGTTTCTTCGCTAAGTTTTTCTGCACCTAAAGATTCACTGAGATATATGATGACAGTCAGTCGACGTTACAACAAAGCCATGATCGCTTCAACTTTGATAATGTAAAAAAAAAATATTGGTTTTGGCAAGGCGTAGCTGACGCATCTGCCAGTGTCTTGTTTTATAAGTACGCGGTGAATACTAAATTGTAAAGTTAGGCAAAACATGACGAATTAAAAAAAAGGAAATGTAAGAAAGTGTAGCTATGTAATAATTGATGGACAAAATAATTTTATTCTAACATGTGTGCCTATCGCATTAATAAACGTATTGCAATAACAAGACATACTGAAAGCTAATCCATGTATTATGTGGTATTAACAAAAAAAAAAGAAATATTTCTAGTCTTGATATTTTCCATACTCCAATAAATTAAAGTGGAAATAAAAATTATACAATGCTTTACAAGGCGTCGCGTTGACGCGTCACGACCCCACAATGTCGGTCAGTAGGTACCTACGCTTTCGGAGTGTAGCGTGAATGGTCACTTAATATTATGTGAACGGTCAACGGTTATATAAGTTGTCACGTGAACCCCGAACACGCATACACCTGCCGGTGACAAATATTGCCCGGTGATCACTTCCGTATACTCGGGTTCACTGTATTTAGCTTATAAAATTAATTCGCCAAAAAAGAAGTACACCTGATCGGATACTGGTTGTATTTTTTGTATAAATTTATTTGTATAAACGTGTTTTAAATATACACTACGTGTATATAACTCAAAAACTAATGAACGGATTTTGCGATGATGTGATTTTTACCAGTAGATAAAGTAATTCATAAGAAAGGTTCAGGTATATAATTTGTAAAGGTTTTTTTAGTATCAGGGCGGAATATCGTCCAGCGGGCCTACTAGTATATGTTAAAAAGATAAGACCGATCGAGATTGTTGCCAGTTCTTCTGGATGACTGGATTGTTTCTCCAAATTCTCCAATTTTTATATACAAAAATATGGTAAAAAGTTATTTAGCCCAAAACGCAAGATACGACAGTTTCTTTTTCTCCCGTCGATATTTATCTCAATGCTAGTTTATACATCATATCGATTGACGTAGGTTAGAGACTTACAATGACCTGGAGCTTATAGCGAAGGAAAATATAATATCGTACCACACTTAATTCGAAAATCTATTGCTAAGTGAAAAGTATGCTTCGACAGGTACATTTGAGAGCGAGTCCTCCGTTTGGTATAGAGTGCTTAACATCTTACCACATCTTCCTTTAATATCTGATAAAATTATAGTTTACAAAACCAATAAACTATCAAAGAATTAAGTACCGCTCCGTCGACAATTAAAATAAACTCCAAGCTTAACAAATTACCTTAATAATAATTTTAAAATAACCTAACACTTAACACAATTCGAGGTAATGGCGAAAGCGGGGTGGTAGGGTTTTATAGCCTAACTGGGTCGCAACCACGATGTATATGGCGAAAAAGCCCGTCATAGTGATTCGCTTCTGCGGGTCGCGTTTCGGGATCAGCCTGTGCATATCCAGCTTTTCGCAGGCCGGTATGGCAGCGGCGACTGGCGATGGATAGTGTGTCACTCGGTGGTCGTCATTGTTTTTGGATTGTACTGTGCTTACTATCAGGCAGGCACAGTGCAGTCATTTTGCCGTGCTACTATAAAAAAAACATAGCTTTGTAAATTGGTCCTTTTTTATATCATAGGAGGCAAACGAGCAGACGGGTCACCTGATGTTAAATGATCACCGCCGTCCATGGACACTAGCAGCATCAGGGGTGTCGCAAGTGCGTTGCCAGCCTATTTTTGCAGAAGAGGGAGAGGGAGGTGGGGGGTTATTTACTTATAAATTTAATTATTTTAGATACAAAACTTTTCAATACGTTAGTCGTTCGTCAATGACATTTCATTGTCAAGGTATTAAATACACATTCTCGGAAGAACGTATGGGCTTAAAACGATAAATGTTCCTGTCTTATGAGAAAACTGACGTGAACGAAATTTTTGAATAAAAATTCCTAAGAATTAAAGATTTATCGAAAGAAAATATTTTATAAGTGATTGACATTATTATATTTTTATTAGTACACCCCGAGGTTCGAAGAAAATATCTTATTGCTGAAAGTGCTATCATTTAAATGTTTTAACTCTTGTATGGGCAGTAAATAATATCTACTCTTGATTGTGATTTTTTTGTGTCATAGATGGCAAACGAACTGGTGGGTCACCTGATGTTAAGTGATCACCACCGTCCATGGACGCTAACAACACCAGAGGAATCGCAAGTACGTTGCCATCCTTTGGGGGAAGTGTTAGGGGAGGGAGAGGGAGAGGAGAGAGGAGAGGGGGAGGGAGGTGGCCCTACGGCGCTCTCACTAACCGAACGAATCACAACGATGCAAGCACTGTTACTTGACGTCGGTGTTTCTGTGGGTCGGGTGTTAGTACCTCGGCCGCGGCGGGCCATTCATGCTGAAACCAGTAATAGCTTCAGCGTGGCCCTACCACCTACAAAATTCCTTAGAGATAATTAAGTTTTCGTTGAAGGAACTATTTACAAAGCTTCTAATTCGATTCTAAGCATTTTTTCACCGATAATAATCCTTAGTAACATGGCTATTGTTTACTATATTTCGACGCAAAAGAAGTCGCGGGCTTTTGTTAGTAAATGATAAACTATATCAACAAACGGATGTCTTCAGTCGTACTGCTATAAACCCAAGTAGAAAATACTATACATAATTAGATTTCCAAGAAAATAAATCATATTATTTAGACGCGGTGCTATGAACTAAGCGACCTCATTACAGTCGACGCTCGCGCCCTCTTGCGCCAATATACAAAGAAAATGACTTATTACGAGCTCTAGTTGTGTTTAAAAACTTCCAGTTTTTTTCATTTGCAAATGAAAAAGATTTATGCTTAGGCTAAACACAAACTGACAGCTCAAAAGTGGAAAGAATTTTTATGTCATAGCAATGTTTCTCTGACTTCTAATAATGTTAATATATCCAATATATTATTTTACCAAAGTATCTGATATTTGAGTAACATATTATATTATCAAAACCCTGTCTGTACCCACGATTTTGTTCTCATGAAAATGGTGTTTTTATTTTATGGAAAAAATATAAAATTTATCAGGATTAATTTTGTTTTTAATTCTTCTGAGTTATAAATTCTTATTACTCTACCTTATATTAAATTATTTTAGTGATGTTAAGTTACCTCAGTTAAACTAACATTACCGTTTAACCCTTATGGGAAAGTAGGTGGTAGAGCCTCGCTGAAGCTGTTACTGGTTTCAGCATAAATGGGTCGGCTCGCCCGCGCTACTACCACCCAACCCACAGAAACACCGACGTGAAGTGCGACAGTGAGAGCGCCGGATACCCACATCCCCTCCCCCACTCCCCCCTCGAACACACGCTGGCAACGCACTTGCGATTCCCCTGGTGTTGCACGTGTCTAGGGACGGTGGTAATCACTTAACATCAGGTGACCCACATGTTCATTTGCCTCCTATGATATAAAATAAAGATTGTTCCTGTTTCTAATTTTCCTGTAAATTACTGATTAAACTAATTGAAAAAAAAATTGTCATCTGTTATCAGGAAATGTTACATTGCAAAATGGCTGTATCTAGGACAGATTTTTAAGAAAACTCTACATACATGTTACAAAAAAACGGAATATACCAGCTTTGTTGATATATACTTTGTAAGTAACCTATGATTACATTACTGTAAAAAACGATATTTTAAAATCCAAAACATTTAAGGGTTTCCGTCGAATGAGATTGTGGTGAAACCCGTAAACCTATTTTGTATAAAAAATGTTTACTAAAACTCTCATATTAAACTGCGATTGTGATTTAGTCGCAGAGATATTCTCGTCTACTCGATGTAATGAAATGGGGGTAAAGTAAGAACAAAGAGGTTTTTCATTTAAAAAAAATGCTCTTTTAGAACCGTCCAACGCTCCTTATTTCAGTAACACATCGACACAGCTGGAAGAGTAGTTAAAATTGTTGGCAATATATATTCCCACGTATCCATATACTATTAACTGTTCTGACCAAAACATATGACAACTCGGGAATGAAGTATGGCCGTATTCAGCCACGGCATCGAATGACGTAGTTTCGAATTATTTGATGAAGGTAGATATTATGATGATATCATCGCATGATTGTAAGGTTTTTTATACTATCCTAATAACTAGCTACAAATCTCAAATTTTCGGGGAACTGCACTAAAAACCAGTTCAATGCATTAAAAATATCGTTTTAAGTTTATAAGAACCAAGTATCATTATTGTGTAATGTACTTGTAAGAATTGTATTACAACTTATTTTATTACTTATATAATGAAGCACAAAAAGTAACTGTATCAACTGAAATCAAAAACAAGTAATTTTGTGTGAATAATAATTATTATTATGATATGTTTACGAAATCGTACGTATGCAAGTCGCCTAACAAGCCAAACAAACAACCTACCAATTCAGAAATAATGGCCGACGATTCCGAACCTTCGTTCTGGCTTTTAGGATTTAGATAAAGTTTGATTAAATCGTTTTTCTATTAAATAATACCTTTCATTCTACTGATTTAAGTAAATATGTAATATGTTCTAGTAAATAATTAATTATTAATTTGAAAACAATTTTTATGGTCGAGCCACACGATTCTACAAGACGGTTTGTTTTTCTTTATGATTTGATTGAAATGCACAGTATGTCACTGAAACTACAGTCTCAGAATAATTTAATAATTTTCGACTGTCAAGACACATGTATTTATCGTGTTACTAGCGATTCTACAAGACGGTTTGTTTTTCTTTATGATTTGATTGAAATGCACAGTATGTCACTGAAACTACAGTCTCAGAATAATTTAATAATTTTCGACTGTCAAGACACATGTATTTATCGTGTTACTAGCTTATGCTCCCAGCTTCTCCCGCGCTAGTGTAGACTAGACCAATCCCCCGGGAACAAGGTCTTTTTTACTGGATGAAAGAACCCTTAGTGTACGACCAGAGTGGACGCTACAGTCGAGCGTCGAGCGTAGTGTTGCGTCCGGCGTTCGTTTCAAACGTATGCATTAATACGCGAGTGTCCAGTGTGGCGCGCGAGCGTCGCTCTTGGACGCTGAACGCGCCGCTGGACGCACCGCCGAACGCAGATGAACTCAGTGTACGTCCAGAGTGGACGCTATAACGCCGGACGCAACGCTACGCTCGACGCTCGATTATAGCGTCCACTCTGGACGTACACTGAGTGCATCTGCATTCGGCGGCGTCCAGCGGCGCGTTCAACGTCTAAGAGCGACGCGCGCGCGCCACTCAGCACACACGTATTAATGCATACGTTTGAAACGAACGCCGGACGCGACGCTACGCTCGACGCTCGATTATAGCGTCCACTCTGGACGTACACTGAGTTCATCTGCCGTATGCATTAATACGCGAGTGTCCAGTGTGGCGCGCGAGCGTCGCTCTTGGACGCTGAACGCGCCGCTGGACGCACCGCCGAACGCAGATGAACTCAGTGTACGTCCAGAGTGGACGCTATAATCGAGCGTCGAGCGTAGCGTTGCGTCCGGCGTTCGTTTCAAACGTATGCATTAATACGCCTGTGTCCAGAGTGGCGCGCGAGCGTCGTTCTTGGATGCTGGACGCACCGCCGAACGCAGATGCAATAAGTGTACGGCCACACTTAGGCCGTACACTTATTGATTATTTAAGGTGTGAAAACGTAACATATAAATACGAATAAACAAATTCACATTCGTATTTATAATATTAGTAAGAGATGATAATATTAGTGGGCTACGACTAGGGTGTCATCCGCGTAACATATGAGGCGTGCCCCATATGGGAGCACACCGCGGAGCACCCAGTCGTAGCCCATGTTCCACAGGAGCGGCCCTAAGGCTGACCCCTGTGGAACCCCCCGCCTTGTGGCCCGCCGGACCATTCGCCCGTCGCCGTCTACGTAGGCGACCTCCCTATCCTCAAGGTACGCCTCCAGCACCCTCCGCAGGTAGGGAGGCACTCCGAAATATCGGAGCGCCTCCCGTATGACCCCATGCGGCAGGGTGTTGAAGGCGTTGGCGATGTCAAGGGACACCGCCAAAACCCTCTCCCCCTGGGAGGAATGGAATTATACCTAGGTAATCTTTACTTTCTCGATTTCACCTTACTTCTTTTTCTTCTTCTTTAATTTATGGCGCCACGCCGTGTGTAAGAAATACACAATAGGCATGATGACTGATTTTGAAAAAGTACTCCACAATATTTTTACGCATCTGTTTTACTCAAAATATATTTTATTTTTTCCAAAAAAAAAACTCTAAATATTCTGCAGTTATACTTCACATGGTTCTAGGCTGACCATGTTTTTTCTTCAAAGTGTAGATTATATTGGTTAAATTATATGACTACACACCTTACCTGTGAGATCCTCCCTGTACTTAAAATGTTATGATCCAAGTTTTTAATTTTCTTAATAACAATGTATGTAAGATGAAGTTGCTCATGCCCAAAAATACTACATAATAATCTTTCCATATAGAAATGTGCTGTCATATATTTATTTATTTATAGTCAACAGACAAGTAGCATAATTACTGATATATATATGTCTATATCACACTGTTTCGAAATTTTTTGTCAGTGCAAATGTTCACTTATTAAAGTTAGTTTATAAGTCCGAAGCAGGTTTTCGAGTTGGCTTTTAAAATATGTATACGATTAGCAGATACTATTTCGTCAGGCAATCGGTTCCAGTTTATACCACTCTATTACTGAGGAAATTGTGTGCAATTGTTGTGTGACGGTGTTTGACTTATTTTAATTTGATTTCCTCTTGTAGATCTTGTAATATTTCTATTGTGTAAAAAAGTCGAGGCTGAACAAGTATTACGACTTTGTAAATTAGTTGCCAGAAACAAATATGTAGTTAATATATATGCCGTAAAAGTGGAAGCGAGAGGTGTACCAGCAAAATCTTTCTATAACCTGCTGAAAGGCTTTGGTCTGTCCAGAACTGCAGCAAGTTCGATACTAGAACGAGCATCTAAACCTGCATTACCAGGTTCATACCAGATTTGGATAGGCAGGGAGAAAAGCACGAGTAGTTAAGGTGAGTGTCGATGTACGTCGGAAGGGGCCCCTTAAACCTACACCCATGTCACAAGTCGCGGGAACTACTCGGAGTTTCTCTCGCTCCCACGCAATGTAGAGTAGTTAAGGCGAGTGTCGATGTACGTCGGAAAGGGGCCCCTTAAACCTACACCCATGTCACAAGTCGCGGGAACTACTCGGAGTTTCTCTCGCTCCCACGCAATGTACCCGCACGGCGCATCCATGGAATGTTAAGAAGTACGCCTTTCTCTCCACAAACTGTAGGTTGGCATTGACTTCAAATATATTATTCGGTAGCGCGAATATCAATATTTTTTATTTAATTTGGTTAATTTCATTATTCAGTTATTTTTCACTTTTTAGTGCCTTATTTGTGTTTCACATCGAAGACGTTTTATTTATTTTTTTGGATTTTTTTTTATATATAAGGAGATTTTATAACCATAATTTTTTAACTTTTTCGTACAATTCTTCAAATATTTTCTTTCATACAAACCATGTCCTGACAAACGCAATAGCAATAGAATTAGCCAAAAAAGTGCAGCCGTTGTTAAGTAAGACACTTACATACATTCGATAATTAAATTTATTTTATATAAATAGATAAAGGATTTTACAAACATTTACAAATTGTTCTCATAATTAGTTAAACTAACAACATTATCTGCATCTAACAAATGACATCCCTCGAAATCACTTCGCTTATCGTCATTTTTTTCAAAATTGTTTTTACAAAGGAAATCGTTATCACAAACAAATTCATTCCTACTTTCCTCCATAATTCCTGTTTCGAAACCATCCCTAAACCTTTTATCATTTTCGTTTTGGTACTGGTATCTTATTTCAAAATCGGGTGATATCGTCTGACCTTCGTTCACTGTCTCTTTGCCTAAAATATCATCAGCTTCCATTGACTGTGTTGGAATTTCATTGAAATGAACTCTATTACTCTCGTTTTTAATTTCATATTTAAGTTCTGCTAAATTTATTTCCTCACGGTTCTCAATCAATGGTTTGAGATTCATCATATTAAAACTGGGCATCATTCTACTATCCCACTGATTCTGTACTTCTGTATTCTGTTCATCTATAACTTCATCGACTTTTTTGAATGCACCTAGATTGTATTGTAAAGGTATTGAGAACGATAAATCTGCTTGTGGATTCTGTCTTGTGGGTAACGCAGATATGTGGATTGCTGGTCCCGGTTCTTTAACTTTTGATCCATAGTTTTGATTTGGCATTTCTGTTATATTTATCATTTGTGTCGAAGTAACTGTAAAAAAAACACCAATTAATTATTAATTTGTGTATATTACGTTGGAATACTATCTTTTAATTCTGTATTATAATTAGGGTTCTAAAAATATATTAAAATTCTTCGAAATCATATTTTCTAAGGATTAACTCAAAAAGCAAAAACTATTCTTTCTTTCTAGTAATTTCTGAAATCTTAAAACGTGATTATCATCATTATTTAATTTTAAATGTGCGTGTTATCCTAACTTTATGCTAGTTATCCCTTCATCTACAATGTTCTCTACAATTATTGATTTACATTTACCTGGAATAGTAATGAAATCTCTCATTTCAAGAGCTAAGGCTGATGGAGATCTCTCCGGAGATCTGCCTCCTCTTGGAGGATAAGCTTCGCAACCCGCTTTCTGCTGTTTCCGCCACTTGGCTCTACGATTTTGAAACCATACCTGAAATATATCAAGATAACAACATATTAGCAATAAATAATAAAATATATTGATGGCGATAACATTAAAATTAAATTGAGTCATTATTTTGTTCTTCATTAGACAATTGTCATAAAGAACTTGTTCATACTGTTTTTATAGGTCCAACATATTTCAAACAATTTTAAGGGTGATATCGTTACCTGAACTCTAGCTTCGGTGAGTTCTATTCTCATTGCCAGCTCTTCTCTAAAAAATACATCTGGATAGTGGGTCTTATGGAAAGCAGCCTCTAATTGCTCTAGTTGTATATTCGAGAACGTTGTCCTATAAACAAATATGTAAGA
This sequence comes from Antheraea pernyi, assembly GCA_015888305.1. NCBI lineage: Eukaryota > Metazoa > Arthropoda > Insecta > Lepidoptera > Saturniidae > Antheraea > Antheraea pernyi. Next base: position 91,464 of record MU160121.1, on the reverse strand, counting down.
TTCCAATGAAAAGTGTCATAAATATTTATTCTACTCGTACGAAGACTATATGTGCCCGTAGGTCCGCCTGCGTGGTAACTAACACAAATTTCACCTATGTGCCCTTTTGTTTCACAAATATCGTATTCAATGTTGTCGCCGTGCTCATTGTAATGTTTAAACATAAAAATAGAATAAATATTATTATTGATTTGTTTTTATTTATATTTTTCAAATCAAATCAAATCAAAATATCCTTTATTCAATTTAGGCCCTGAGAAGGCGCTTATGAACGTTAAAGCTACCACCGGTTCGAAAATAACCCAGTCATCGAGAAGAACCGGCAAGAAACTCGATCTGGTTTATCTTTTCATGTTATATATTTTACAAAACACAAATAGTTACATTTATTATTAGTGGATGTACAGAGAGGGGCATCATTTGCAGACGTCACAATCGTTCGCATATTGATCCACCCTATAATAGCCTTTAGATATTAAAACCCGCTTGACATGGTTCTTGAACTCACTATCCGGCAAATCGGTAATGTTTGGGACTTTGTTATAAAACCTAACACTATTCCTAAAAATCTGTTTTTGGACTTAGTGAGCCTGAAGCATGGAATGACCAATTTGTTGCGGTTGCTAGTATTTAAATTATGCTGGTATTTGACTAGATCCAGAATATCTAAAAAATTTATTCTGTACTAACAGGTGCACGCGACTTCCTTAGCGTCTTGTATCTTTATAAACGATGACACCATATCATATACACGTAGATATTATATAATTCTAAAGATTTATGGAACGTAAACCAAGATTTGTCGAAAATTACAATATTAGAAATAACTGAGAGATAGTCATCCCATTTTTTACATTTAATACGAAAAATATCTTTTAGATTCCTAAGCACATTATTGATTCAGCCGACAGTAAATTCAAGGATACACTGATGAACCCAGTTGTGTTTCTTGCCGGTCCTTCTCGATGAATGGGATATCTTCCGAACTGATGAATATTTTATCAATCTTGAATACTTTCTCAGGACTTAAACTGCATAAACTATTATGATTTTGAATGAATATATTTAAAAATATTACCTATATCGTCTTTGCTTTCGTTTTGGTAGGTCACTTTTCGAGTCTGTAACAAAAAAAAATAGTTATTTTATTTAGTACTAACGAAAGATGTTCTTAAATACTTTGCCTCTATTAACCTATATAAATAAATAGCCGTATGTATGTAAGCGTAACACGTCAGAGAGGCTACAACTGTTTGGCTAATTATTTTTTCTTGTATTTGTAATTGTTATCAGAACAAGATTTGTATAAAAGAAACTGTTTTAATTCAAATAACGTATAAAAAAGTGAAAAATTTAGATAAAAAATCTCCATACAAATAGTGAGTCAGTAAAACAAGACAGTAGGGATCTTCAAAAATATTGACAAAATTGACCGTTTATCGCTCAAGTAGTTGTTCAATGGCTATTTTATATTATTACATTACATGGTCGTATAAGGGAAACATTTAGTCGTCTTTTTCGATCTGTAAATCCAGAATGGACAGCTATAACCGACGTAAAGTAGCGTGTCACCCGGGGTACCACCCTCTCACAGAAAACCCACGTAACCAAAGTAACAGTGCAAGCATTGTTGCGTTTCATTCAATCAGTGCGAGCGCCGGAGGTCCACCTTCCTTTCCGCCCTCCTCCCCAAACACAGGCTGGTAACGCACTTGCGACTCTCCTGATGTTGCAAGTGTCTATGGACAGTGGTGATCACTTAACGTCAGGTGACCCGTCTGTTCGTTTGCCTCCTATGATATACAAAAAAAAATCAGAATAAAGTATACCCAACAAATTAATATTATTGTCACTTAAAGAACATCTTTTTAAGTAAATTGGGGTGTAAGGGGTGTCAAATAACATCTAAGACCTGGGACATCCAAGCCAACCTCACCTGCACGTGGTGCAACCTGCTGAATAACGAACGAGACAATGGCGAAAGCGGGGTGGTAGGGTTTTACAGCCTGACTGCGTCGCAACCACCGTGTATATGGCGAAAAAGCCCGTCATAGTGAATCGCTTTTGCGGGTCGCGTTTCAGGATCAGCCTGTGCATATCCAGCTTTTCGCAGGCTGGCATGACAGTGGCGACCAGAGAAGGATAGTGTGTCACTCGGTGGTCGCCATTGTTTTTGGATTGTACTGTGCTTACCATCAGGCACAATGCAGTTATTTTGCCGAGCTAAAATAAAAAAAAACAAAGGAAAGTGGTTCAACACGGGTGTTTCTTACTCGATTTTGGTGAATATTCTTCATCGTCCTCGTATTGCGTTTGATCGATATTTTCTTCAGTTGTCTCTTGATTGTTATTGAAAGTTTCAGTACTTTCAGTATCATTTCGTTCGCAAAGTACTGAACTAGGTCCCAATCTGGAAAATATATACAAAATAATTAAAAATAAGACCTTTTCCAATCAAACTTTAGTGCTACAAGTTTTTTTTAAATACACTATCGGTTTAAACGTTTGACCACAGCGAGTGGCCTGATGTTAAGTGATCACCGCCGTCCATAGACACGAGCAATACCAAGAGAGTCGCAAATATGTTGCCAGCCTGTGGGAAGGGGGAAGCTGGAAGAGAATGGGAGGGGTGCCTCCGGCACTCCCATTGATCGAACAAAACGCAAAAATAGAAGCACCAATACTTCACGTCGGTGTTTCTGTGAGCAACTCCGACCAATTCATGCTGAAACCAGTAATAGTTTCGGCGTGGCTCTGCCATCTACGATGTTATCCAAGATGGTAATCACGCTAAGCCTAGAGGGAATGGCTCCCAAATTCTGCTGCTGGATCTCACCCATAGGTACTTGGTGACAGATTATCAACATAAGGATTTCTAACTAGCTTCGGGCATAGTTCAGCACTACCATCATGTTATGTTTTCCACACGATCTTTTCCTTGACCAAAGCTAAGGATCATTCACAAAGATTTAAACCTACGTCCATCTACGCGGCTTCCGAACAAGCTAACGACTTAGCCACCGTCGTTTCATAATTCGTTGTAACGCTATAACACATTATTCAAGCGTTAGGTCATTAAATTTTTTCTCCAAGGTCTTACTTCTATACACGATATGAATTTGAACTTAGTACCAACAATTGAATTTAGAGACGGTATGTCGATTCGAACTCCGGACGTTCGAGCATCGACCTGTACTAACGAAATTTACATAGATTTACTAATTTCAATTGATATACCTAACGATTGATAGTGAAGGAAAGCATTGAGGGAGAACGTATACCTCAAAAATGTTTATACACTATCACCGTATGTAAAATGTACGTACGTACGTAATTATGTATGTAAGACGTCTGTAGTTTTTGACATTTGAAATTGTCATTACGTTTTAAGCTGGCGTGCTGATTATTTCCGTACTTTGTCTTCGAATTATATTTCTTATGATATTATATTTCTTTAAAACGATATTATTTTCGTGATCCATTGACAGTAAGCCCTACTATGGAGCCGACAGTTTGCAAATTCTATATCCGTGTATGACTGCCGATTGTGTTATAAACATTATTTTTCTAAGACTAATTATACATTCAAATTCAAAACTTGTATCGCGGAAGTTTTATACAGAGATAGTTTATGACCACAAGTTATTCCTTGGCTTACAATAATCATTTGCCTTACACAAACAAATATTCTCTGCGAGTTTCGAACCCACAACACTCGGTGCTTTAGCAACAGCGAGGCAAATTCTGGAACCACTGTGCTATACTTTTAGATTAGAATTAAATATCCTTGGGTGAAATTTTGCATAAAGAAAACCATGTTCTGTTCAGAGAGATTTATAAACTTTAAATAATTCTGTAAAATACAATCATACCTTCACTATCGGTGGTATTAGATATACGACAATACAAAGTAATATATTAACTTATAACCCGTTCAAATAGGTGGGTATTATAGGGTATTAATAGTCTTTATGGTTTGCAAATTTCTTCCTGTCTCTTAAGGTTCCTTAAATCCTTTTCCGCATTCAGTTCTTGCGTTCGTTACAGCTTTGTATATTTCTTACTTAGTTCTTATTATTTTATTCTTATCGTCAACTTACCCGTTAAACAAGTTGGGTATACTGTAACAGAAGCTAGTCGTAGGTGATACGTCATCATTAAGAATGGTCGCCGAGTCGAAACCTGGCGCACTTGAGTTACCTTCACGTCCATCTATTGACTCTTCCATCTTATCAAAGTAGAAATAAAAATCATCATATAATTTATCAGTAATATAATATTTTACGACTCCTTACATTTTTTAAAATTTTATATATCAGAAATGACATCAATGGACGACGTGGCCCAAGTTTGGAACATGGTAAACCTAAAAAACTGAATTTCAAATGTAGTTACCGGAGCTCATAGCCTATGTACTTGGCGGCAGGCGTTTATCTTGAGGATGGTAGATAGCCAGACGTACATTGAAAGAGGCCCTACCGTTATGGTATAATTTTAAACATGATAATCTTCTCCACCGAAATCTTAGACTGGTAGGAATTCAAACGTGTGTCAATAACCGCGGTGTTTAAAGGCGTTCCCATTGAGCCATCATTGCTTCAAAAAGGTAAGGAAGATAAGTGAATTTTAATCCTAAAATATTAATATTCCATATTTCTTTAACTCTTTTACGAGGAGCTATAGAATATTAGATATAATTCTCGTTTCACGGTAACATAACACCCTGGATGAGGTGATTGACCGTCCCGAGCCGGCGACGTCCAACGGAGCACCGATGTCGCTTAAATTGAATTAAATGCCTATAATTTAGTTAAGTTTATTAAATTATCAGTAAATGAGTATAATTTGTGTCCTTTTAACATTACTTCATTGCTAACGGGACAGTTTACGCGTTTTTATGGTGACGCCATTTTTGTTTTGTTGATTTGACAGTTGTTTGATAGTAAAAGAAGCGGGAATTGCTTTCGGAAAGCAAAACTTAAATAATTGTGATTTCAAACATTGTTAAGTGCTCGGAAACTGGTTATTCGTTCACACTTAGCAAGTAATACAGTTTTGAAAGCGAAATGTAATGAGAACAAGAGAATTTAAGTGAAATATAGGAAATCTGTTAAATTGTAATTATTCTAAACAATTGCGTAGATAACTTTTAATACGCATAACGTAACCTTACGTTAATTATTTCGCTTGTTCAGGAAGATAATGCCTAATAGTGGTTGAATCTTTGTATACGAGTGTATTGGCATATAATCAAAACTTGATTATTTTAACATATTGGATATTAATGTATTTTACAAACTTTAGTAGGGCGATACTTGGCTTAAGAAGTATGGGCATGTAATTTAGGTTTTCAATAAACTTTAAGATCCAACCATCGTACAATATTTTAATTATGTGAATTTATACATATCAATATACAATTTTAAAACAGAATAATCCTTTTGTGTGTTTACTGTAATAAGATATACATATATGTGGGATTTAACTGTCATACGCACAGATTATATAAGTTATAACGAGCTTCCCTAATCTGTATGTGGATTACTTTCAAATGCAAATATATTTTTCAATATTTGAAATTAGAATTTCATTAAATATTGTTTTAAATTCTTTCTGTGATTTTCATAAAGGATGCCTACTAAAGAGGTGATTATTCTAATAATCACAATATTAGTGTATTTAAATTTCTTGAAAAAGTTTTTATTTCTTAATGTGAGATGGAATTGCTCTGTGCTGGGTTTCAAGTTCTCCATTCTTTATCATGCTCAGTGGTGAATAAAATATATAATTTGAAGCTATATATTTATGTATGTATGTATTATTCTCTGGAACTACTAATTTGTTTTTTACAAATTCTTTCACTGACAGAAAGCTACGGCTGATTTTTTACCCAAATATGGCAGGAGGGCCAATAAGGGCAGGAGACTAGTATTAATTTCGAGTGTATGTGCATAGACAAGTAAGCACTTCTTTATTCTTATTCTTTAACACGCTCTATAAGTTTTTTAACGTATGAGGTGTCGTCATGTTTGACTTAATTTTAGAGGTGATATTAGATAATATTTCAGTACATACTATAATATCTCAATGAAAAAGTTTTTTTTTTCTCGAACTGACTACGCTATTGATCTGGCAAGGTCTTAACAGCTTCAATAAAAAAGAGTGTTTATCTGTATTATATAAAGTTAAAAAATTATTTAACCCCTTTAAAAAAATTTTTCACCTATAAAAGGTTACATTATTAGCAAGTGAAATGGGCTATATTATATACACAGCAAATCCTCGAAAAAAACCTAGTTATTCATAATTACATTTATTGTCATTAAGTTTTAATACTGTAATGCCTGGCCCGTTTTTATTGGTATATCTAAATCTTTCATATACAAATTGCAAATGCACACAAAGCCAGCCAGTTCTGTGTATGTAGCGTGTTTTATTTTGACAATAGTCACTAATCATTAAATGAATAAGCAAACAAACACACACACACACACATACATATTTTTAACTTATCATTAAATTAATTTACAAAGTAATATACATTCACACATATTTTTTTTAGGTTTTATATGAATTTTGAAATTCATTTATTAATTACTTTCTAGATTTTAATATCTGTAGTAAATATTCGATATAATAAAAATAACGTGTTATTTTCCAAACAAAAGAAATAAAAAATACTTGATTTATGTAGTTTCTTCGACTCACCTTATAACTTGAAACAACTAATTGAATTATTCGTAACCTAATTAACTTAAAACCACATATAAATTATTGAGAAGTAGTCGTACACGTATTCGCTAACGATAATTAATCTTTTGGAAATCTCACTGAACTAAAACACTGAAAATTTATAATAAATTAAATAATTTCAGTATGTTCTCAACTGAAGGCTGTATCTATTGTCACGTGGTTCTATGTACTGAAGTAGCCGCTACGGGTTTTACTGTGCGGTTATTGTTATCGAAAATGTGTGGAGCTGTTATTGGTGCTTGAATATTTTTATTTGTTTATTTTCAAAAAAATGTTGCGTATTCTTGTCTGTTATATGTTAATAGGTAATAGATTATGTTCCTGATCTCGTTGATCTTATCTAATAAACACTATGCTAATCCGTGCCCATATCGTTGGGCAGTAATAGACATTATTAAGCTCTATAACTTTTCTCTGGAACTCATCTATATATCTCTCATCGTTAAGGCAGCGTTCGTAAGAAACGTTTTCGTTTGACCGTTTTTTCTCCTTCTTACTGTGCACATCCGACTACCACAAAAAGTCTTTTCATTTTTCGGGTTAATATATAGTCTATGATGCTCGCAAATAACGTGGCCTTCTATTGGTATAAGAATTTTCAAAATCAATTCAGTAGACCCAGAGATTACCCCCTGCAACTTCACAAACTTACAAATTTTACCTCTTTATAATATTAGTATAGAAAAGATTTTAATCTCAACTTCATTTTTCTGAATATGGGGTTGTTATGTCATCAAAATTACATATTTTATTTGATTTTAAGTTAATTCTGTTAAATTTTATCATTACTGCCAAGTCCCTATGGAAAATTAATGACAGATAATACTATAAAAATGTCTATAGCAGCCAGTAATGGACTCGTTAAAAGCGATTCAGATATTTTTAAAACATATGTGGACAGAAGTTAGATACTTCCAATGAATACTTATTTATTTTTGTGAAAGCATTAGAACGTTTGTTTTTGGATTGATTCTACTAGTATTCGATATAAGAGTCAATTATGTTGACAATTTTGAAGTTATACTTCTTTTGGCGCGTTCGGGGAAAATTATGAGTAAATTTTTACGATGCGACACGAAAAACTGACACCGTGAAGTTAGCTATAGTCAACATTTTGCTTCTTTGTATTAAAACTTTCAATTTATTGAATACGTTTTTTCTATTATTAGTGTCGTTTTTTCTACAAACGTAGAATAAGGCGAAAGATAAAGTTTTTAAAAGATTTTTATCTTGTTACGCGAAAGAAGTATAACTTCTCACTCGTGTGTATACACACACACTATTTTAACATTCAGCAAAGTGGTTGACTACGACTATTAAGAAAACCAATAACAATAGCGTAATTATAGATTTTGTAAATAAATTACAGGCCATGTTACTCGCTGATAATGTAACTTTCTATAGATGATAGAGTTTTTAAAATCCATTAAGTATTTTTTAAGTATATTCATGATCAGTCAATCATAAAATTAAATATTGTCTCTATACAATCATTACTAATCTTGTAAATGGGAATATGAGTTAACCTACTCAATTAATTGTCATGAAATTTGACATACACATTGTCAGAGGTACAGAACATGGCATGAGATTCATCGAGATAAAAGTACTGTTTCTGAGAGATGGGTCTAAATTATTGCGAGCAAAACTCAAAGAAATCAATAATAGATTAACGAATACCTAGAAATGCTAGAGAATGCTTAGAATTAATATATGAGTAATAGTCTTTAAAATAAAGATTAAAATGTAATGCTCCTACGAAATATCCAACTAAATGTATTTATAAATTTCTCTTATAATTTTTACGTTATAAAGTATGAAAATCATTTAAGTACAAAAATGAACGTATATGATAAAATAATTAAAAATAACATCCACTCCATATATTTTCAAACCGCCTAGAAAAATGGTGACGTTTACTATCCACCCCTTAGGCATACCTGCAATAGTTCGGTTCCCGCGTTAAGCACAGCTTACAGGGGTGGTGGGGTGAATACTTACAAGTGCTAGGTGTAGTTATCAGATATGTTACGGCTTGCTTGAAGCCTGTAATGTGTGAGAGAGATGACGATACAAAACTGATAGCAAACATTTTTTCACCTTCTTCATTCGAGTCTTTTATTGTTCAGTTGTTATAAACGATTTGGCAGATGTCAGTTGACTATAGTTATGGTATAATTAGATGTGGAAAGAAAACAAGATTCTCAAAAATTTCTATTTGATACAATAAGCTATTCTTATTATATTACACGACAACTGTGCTCTACATCATGTAACATTTTTGTATGCATACACATAATATTTAAAAGCGTTTCTACTGCACTATATATTTTCACCTTCGATCAACAATAACTAGGTAAAGGGTCGGCGCGAAAAATACGTCTCGATAAATAACAGCTCATTTGAAATGTGAGCCCTTATTTTGTTTAGTTTGTTTGAAATACAGCCAATGTAAGCACATTTCACACGCCGCAGTGTATTCAAAAGATGTTAAAATAATACCCGAAAAAGCAATTTAACGGCCGGAGTATTTTACTTTCGCTAAATACATGTTGAATAAGTTATATTTTAAGCTTTAAACTAACAAATAATATCAAATTTTGAACAAAATTACCGATTTTAAACCTGTGATACAAATGTTTGGCCTAGGCTCTCTCTTATTCATCTTTTTCACTTCATTCATTCACTCTTATTCATTACGTGTTAATGTTGAATTCACACTAAATGTTGTTTATGTTGTCTTTTCATTTGTGAGGGGAGTAATTTATTGCTTTGCTCGTAAGTATTAGATAATATTTTGAACATTTGTGACTTTATTACTAGGTGTTATGGTTGTAATTATGTTGAACTTATAACGGTTTTAAAACTTTTTTTCTCCCTTTCTTAGTAAAAAAATAGCTACACATAACTATATATTTACGCGGACAGCTTTTAGCTTCGATTTTGTACGTGACCCTATATCTAGTTATTGTTGATCGAGGATTTTCACAAAGTAAAATATTTAAAATAATGATTCTCTTTGTATCCTGCAGCCGCACCACCGCAAAGCGTGCACCAAATACGTGACAAACAGATTGCTATAATACTTTAATTAAGTATCTATAGTTTTCAAGGTACTCAACACCAGTCGTGAATTATCAAAAATAGTGGAATTAATGCAATGTCACCGGTTTTGGAATTCGAAATGTATTAATGATTTTTTGTAAATTCACGTACATTTGTCATCGGTATTTCAGTTCAGATTTGTTTATAAATACTTTACTGATTTAGCGTTTGGACATATTCTGTCCTTGTGTTCAATGTATATGTGGTCGAAAATGGTAAACACGTTAAATCTAAAGGGAGTGGCTCTCGAGTGTAGCTGCCTGAATACATATGTGCTTAACGACATTTAAAATTGAAGGTTATATAACCTAGGCAGGGAAGTGGAGAAAAAGTTCATAATATGATTTCATCATAATATTTTCCTTCACTGAAGGATATGGCAACGACCGTTCCAGTGCCGGTTTGATTTTTTTATTTTTTATAGCACGGCAAAATTACTACACTGTGCCTGATGATAAGCACAGTGCAATCCAAAAACAATGGCGACCACCACACACTATCCATCGCCGGTCGCCGCTGTCATGCCGGCCTGCGAAAGGATATGCACAGACTGATCCTGAAACGCGACCCGCAGAAGCGAATCACTGTGACGGGCTTTTTCGCCATATACATGGTGGTTGCGACCCAGTCAGACTGCAAAACCCTACCACCCCGCTTTCGCCATTGTCTCGTTCGTTATTCAGCAGGGTGCACCACGTGCAGGTGAGGTCGGCTTGGATGTCTCAAGTCTTCGATGTTATTCGACACCCCTTGATTCATTAAATTCGCATAGTAGCGTCAATTACATTTAAACATGCGAAATTTTGTCACGACTATTTAGCTGGAAAATACATACTTATGAAACTGGTATATTCTTTCGGTACAACTAGGCTCTTGCAAATTAACAATAAAGTTATTGGACGGTATATTAGCATTCAGTAAATAGAACCAATTAGCCGTGGCAGTCGACCGATTTGACCTGCAATGAAATGCACCAAAGAATGTTTCGAAATTCGCGTAGACTTACTAAATTTAAATTTGTAACACTTTCAGCTGACGGTGTCCACTGCACCTATCTATGAGGGGAAAATATAGAAGTGGGGATTTCTCAGAGTTTGTAGCCGTTAATACGTCGTGTGTTGGTGTGGTGAATATATTCAAACCTTCCTTTGGGAAGAGGCGTATGACCCTCTTACAGGTTGATGTGATGATGAAATGGCAATCGCCGTGGTCTTTTTTCAGGTAGGTTTCTTAGCTATTCTTAGCTAAACCTTCAATCACCCTAAACTTGTTGATACCAACGTCGAAGTCTACTAGGAAGACATAATTTCAGGCTGTTGGGTTCTTTTTTTTTATACTGTGTGGTTTGTATTAATCAAATAAATATTCGTTGTTTGTGACTTTCAAGTGTGGGGATCTAAAATGTTCTCCCTTTATACTTTTGGTCATTGGTTAATTTTCGCTTGATTTAAGATTGCCATACTGTTATGGATCTTGTCATTGATAATAACAATGAACAATATTTAACATAGAATAGTGTCTAATAAGAGATAATGTATAGAGATAATTTCTCAGTAACTGGACAATATAATTTCAATATTATAATACCGGCATCGCATGATGGCCGTTTTGACGTTTCACCGATCATGTAATTTTGAATAAACTACTAACTACCTTAGAAAGAGCAAATTGCTATTCCTTCTTATCAATAGTGACGTGCAGTTAGTCCTAAAATTTATTGAATGTACATAACATTCTTTTTACTAACAAAAAAACAGCGGCCGTTTGACATAATTCTTAATTTATTATTGTACTTATTTACAACACAATGCCTTAATTTCAATATTATAATACCGGCATCGCATAACGGCCGTTTTGACGTTTCACCGCTCATGTAATTACGAATAAACTACTAACTACCTTAGAGGAGCAAATCGCTATTCTTTATTGCCAATAGCGACATGCAGTTAGTCCTAAAATTTAACAAATTAATATTTTTACTATAAAAAAAACAACACTGTTTGACAGAATTTTTAATTTCTAAAATTTATTGAATGTACATAACATTCTTTTTACTAACAAAAAAACAGCGGCCGTTTGACATAATTCTTAATTTATTATTGTACTTATTTACAACACAATGCCTTTATATTTTTCAATATTCGAAATGATATATATTTTTTTATATATGATTATAGAAATATAGAATCGCTGGCCAGCACAACTATCACATCAAATGTTTAATGCAAAACCAAGCAACATTTGATCATATATTTTTCGCAAATAAGTCGTCATTTTACGTCACTGTTGTGTTTTCAATATTCGAAATGATATATATTTTTTATATACGATTATAGAAATATAGAATCGCTAGCTAGCACGATTATCACCTCGAGCAAATGCTTAATGCAAAACAAAGCCGCATTCGATTATATATTTTCGCAAATAAATCGACATTTTACGTCACTATTGTGATGTGTCATTATAGCGTGCCTCTATTATAAATAAGGCAAAACTAGGGAAAATAAATAAAACAAACAAAAATCGTCATGAATGTTAATTCATATTTAATAAATAAATACATTTTCATTGTTTTTTTTTTCAATAAGAACTATTGTAAGTGACTTAGTTTAGCAACTCCCAACAATATTATATTATACAGCGTATATGGTGACGTAACGCGTTTATTACTTAAAACTATCATCTATTTAACAATTTTTTTTATAATTAATGAATATAATATATTAGAATGTACTCTTCAATATACATACATAGTTAAGTTACAATAAGTTAGTAAGTAGATATTATGTTACAGAAAACTCAAATCCCTTCTACTTAAAAATAATATTCATCGAAAGTAACAAAGTCGCAACTTAACTTAATTCTTTACTTGTAAAATATAATTTTTTTTCTTTCAATTATAACCAATTATGGACAATTTTAAATTATTAGGGACATGACAAATTTTCGGTTTAAAATGTATTTTTGTACATTTTTTACAAGTAAACAATTAAATTAGTTCAATATAAACGTCTCGAAGGAAACACACACGGAATAAATCGTAAAAGAAACGTTAAAATTTTAAAACATAAAAACAGAACTTTAAGTTTTACAAAAAGATGACATTACTACATTTCTAACATTCTTTCAAATAATTCGAACACAAAATATTACATCTTTGGCTTCAAGCGAAATTTACAAAACGCATTCACTTCCCACAACAACGATGCAAGTGTATTACAGATTATAACACAGACTGTACAGTTATATAGAACTAAGATTGAACTCGAGATGTACACAGATAGAGGATTGCTTAGAATATAATCTACATTTCATATCGTTGCGCTTTTCATTGGGAGGGTGAACGATGAAATCTACAGAGATCTCGTGCCGCCCCAACTATAGCGGCAGACGTACACCGTGGGGTTTTAGTCCGTGCAAGTCGGACATAACCCAAGCGCCCCCGAGAGGGTGGTGTATCAATAAGGGATTTCCCCATGCTAAAAAAAAAGGTACTTTAAAGTCTATAAAAAGGTTAAGTACTAATTATAGAATTTTTCATGAAATAACCGAACCATTTTAACGGAAACGAAATCGCTGGTACCAAATAGTTTTATTTGAAACCTTGAAGCTTGGACTTCTATTTGGATGTAGATATAATCATTTTCGAAATAAAGAAATTACCAAATCGACATATTTACCAACTTAACCTAACCAATTTATGGCTTTTAGTATATAACATGTAATATAACCTGCATCGTTGTACAAAATCACACTGTACTCCTAATATAATAAGGACGCATTCCGCTTGAAATACGTACAAGAAACACATTCGAGTTTATTAACGTACAATTCCGTAGACAGCAGTTGAGATTCAACCGAAATTATCGTATTTAACAAATCTATTTATAAACAATAATAATAATAAACAAAAACACAATAACCAATGGAAACACTTTTTTGAATTTATTTATGTAAGATATTGTATTGTATTTGGAATTAAAAATATTATTCTTTTTATGGCAAATAGGTTGTGTCTTTTTATATGTAAGCATCTGTCATAGACTTAATATCAATAAGTGTAGAGGCTTATAAGTTTATCTGTTATTGTCAAAAGAGATGACATACCTTTAGAGAGAGAGAGTTATATAATGAGTTTTTTTTTTATTTTGTTATAAAATTGGATTCTCTTTTAAAATATCCATACTTTTGTCAATACATCTATTTTAAAAGTCCGTTGAAGCTGTTAAGACCTTGCATGGTCAATAGCGTAGTCAGTTTGAAAAAAAAATCTATTTTTGACATTCTTAAAATCAAGCTTCATTCGACTTTACAAGAAGAACAGGCAAATATTAAATGGATATAGTACGAATGTACACAATCAATAAAAAAAATCAAATATTTTCGCACATTCTTGTTAAGACGAACACCAACACGATGCTGAAAATTAAGGAACTAGGCCTTAAACTCAAATATTAGAAAATGTAACTTGCATTAAATTTCAGATGAAAATCTCATCGCTGCTACAATGTCTACGTCACACACATATAAAAGAACTTTATTGAATATTTATTACAATACACATAAAGTTCAAAATACAACGAACAAACGTTTATCAATTCCTTTCATTTTGACATGCATTACATTTTAATAATTCATCTATTATTTATTATTAAAAAAAATCAATTTTCTAAGTACACAATGAAACACTTTCAAATCAATAATGATAATTGAAAGTAATAATGGCAATTTTTACAACCGCCTTACAACTATGGGACTACTTTTACAGGAAACTTTTTACATAACCGAATATTTTATACTTATGCGACAGACAGAGATTCAAATGTATTATGATGAACAAACATATTTTCTAATGAATACACACATATAATACAAACAACAAGAATATATTAAAAATTAATATCTCTGCTTTGTTTATATTATTCGGGAGATTAGAATAATGGAACAAAATGACAATCTAATTACTCGAAATATATTAGAAGCTATTAGTTTCGAAAAACGTTGATCCATTTCGGATTCCGATAGACTAAACAGTCGATTATTATTCCCTATCTAATCACGTATCAAACAGTAGAAACAACAAGCCTACATAACCATTATAAAGTCAACAGTGTCACTTATAAGTCAACATTTCTATCTCAATTATTCGGTCGGCTAATTGCCCCTATTCAATATTATTTTCAAGTGCCTTAAAACTGAAACAATAAAACGAAGAACGAAACATTGCCTTACGTTCTATCATATGTGTATATAAATTCTACTAAATTCCCGCCCCACTTTGTTAGGCAATTAAAAATGACAATGGGTCAATCGAAACCAAAAGATCGAAAGTCTAGATTCATCTACGAAACATTCCGCATCGATTGATCATAGTCCTATTCTAATACATTCAATAGTTTTGACTTGCGTGTGTTTCCAAAGAAGGAATCAACCCAATTTAATAAAATGTATTACCTACGTATTCTATAACCCACCAAAAGATAGAAACTTATACAAATCTTACGACACTGGCACATAAATTAGGTAAAACGGGTATTAGATTTGCAATTAATTGAAAAGATATTACGTAATTGATTAAAAATCACAACTAATGATTATTCCCATTGCAAATTCGCAATAAAGCCGACCGAAAGTCATATCTAAGCTAATATATAATTAAGCACTTATCAAGTATACGTATTGGTAGATCCAAGGAAAGTCAAAACCTTTAACAGGAAGATATAAATGTATCTTAAAAGCAGCCTTTGAGTATAGTGGAGAGAACATCGTAAATAGTTATGGAATAAGTCATTCAGTTTATAACTACAATGTTGGACATTGAATGAAACACACTCAGGTTAAGTAATCCCGTTCATTCAATATGTAAAAATCATAGACAAAAAAATTAAATTATCACCAAGACATCGGGGAAGGTAAATTTAAACAAAATGTGAAACTTTAGAAACACGTCTAATGCTATTCCCATATCTACGTGAATTGTCAAGAAATTTTGTCTACAGTCGCAATAAATGCAGATATGGGATGACATTATAATCATGCTTTACGAACTATCGGGCTGGGTGACGATAGACGCAGCACGATAACTGGGCTCGCGGTTTTTAATACATCAAAGGAACTTAGAAATGCTTTTTTAGAGTTATTATTGCGATGACAAAGGTATGAGAAGGTTTTTTACGTCTTAATTGCAATTACTTTTTAGCGCGACAAGTAAACGAACTGTCATCATACAGGAATGGGGCTAGCAGTATAATGCTATAAACCACCCATATTTTTTCTATGAAAACTGAAGGAAGGTAAGAAGACAAAAGCGCCCTATTGTTTAAGTTTACTCCAAAAATCTACAATCTAATAAAATTCATCAACAATATTGAATAAATTCGTATATTATTCTTTATATAATTCGATATAAATATATTTTAACTGTTAAGTGGTCTATTTATTGCTCGAACTGACACGTGTGCACGAAAAAAATATATATCTTCTCTAATCCGAACGTATGTACATTTATTCCTAAAGAATATTACGATGTTCTAAGATAAAAATTTTTTTTTTTAAATATAATAATACCGTAATACTATCTGGCTTCTGGTAACGTGCATTGTTAATAAATCTAAGCGGAAACTTAATTTCTAAATATGTTTTTTATTCAATAAATACAATTTTAGTGTTATTAACTCAATAATTTATCGTAATCCAATTTTTTTTAAAGTCGCCGTGTTAACCAAAATGTCATATATATAGATGAAAAGACGAGAAGACTGTAGCGTGTGCTTTTAGCGAAATACGTCTAACACATTTTTGACATTTATTTATTTGTTTGATTGATTGTTTGTTACACTTTCACGCCTTCGTTACTCAACAGAGCATTATGATTTTTTGCCATACACGTAAGTGGCACAATAAGGAGATAAGGTACATTCCTTCCGAACAATTAACATTAACAAAAACTCTATTGCAGTTACTAAAACCCACCTCCGGAAAAAAATGTTTGAAACAATTTCTTGTAAACAAGGAGACATAATAAGCGACTATAATGGTGTAATTTGAGAATAGAATATCACTAGAATTAAAAACGGAAGACGCACCGCACCTCTCTTTCTACTTTCTATCTCATACAAATATCGGATAACGCAAATATACATATAACACATATAAGGAATATGCATAATAATACAAATGAGAGAGAAATATAGCACGAAGCTCGTCAAAATACCCAAGTATTTTATATACCAGTTGAATGTTTAGACAGTAGCAATATTTATATAGGATACTCTGCACTCGATTCTCGTTCTGCGTCAATTAAAAAAATAGATGCTTAATATTTGGTCTGGTTATCTAGAAACATAAAAATTAAACTCAACCCAATAAGCACAGTGTCATTGTCACCGTCCGGTGTAATGAAAGTGTAGCCAACCAACTAACAAAGGATAATTTTTCGAAGTTTCAATAAACAAGAGGGTTTCTTGTCCGTTTAATTATCGAAAGTTATTAACTTCCGAGTCGCCGCTCGCAGGTTTTATCACCGGCCACTCAATCTAGGTTTATTTAAGTTATTATCCATACTTTTGATAGAACAAACTTTACCTAAGGTTATCTTTGTTATCTATTAGTATTTGTTTTGTTATTATTATTTTATGTGTTAAATGTCCCAGAATACTGCGAGTGTCTAACCTTTCACCTGGCATAGTATTCGGTTTAGACCATCAAAAATATACCTTTTTTTTAATTATTGCAACCATTTTAAAGAGTTATTTAGTACTTTATATTTAAATCCAATTTAGTTACGTCTACATTATTATATTAAACATTATTCAGGCATCACCGTATCCATCACACATCTCCAAATGAATATTTCCCGACTTCTAAATCCAATAATGTATTGTAATATATTTTGCTGCAAATCCGCATTTACGTAGCCGTTTACGATTCGATTCATTATTTACCTTGTTTACGGTTATCTCGTCACAAAATACAGCATTATTACCGTTAAAGTTCGGTAAAAATTAGACTATATTAAAGTGCAATTTACAATATAATTGTAAAGTCAAAAAGCGAGTAACCGAAAAGCGATTTATTCTCGACTACTCGAAAAATTTTAGAACGCTTTATTCAATGCTTAAAGATAAAACGGACTATTTTTAACAAACGTATTAGATGTTAATATTACGTATATTCGGGTGATAAATAACTTAGCAATAAATTCACTAATGTAATGAATAATTAACACAAAGACAAGCTACACATTAATTACGCCGCAAAATGATAAAAATCAAAGTATAAAATCATCTTCGAATGATTGTCGCAGTGATTTTAAAGATAAAAATTCAAAAACACATTCAAAGTGCGAGAAAACAACACGCGTCAACTGAATCATATGTAACTTAGTTTTCTGCCTATTCATGTTCATTTTTTTATTGTATATGCCGTAAACCAATTGGCAAGTCCATTTGAGTTTATTTTGAATATATTAATAAGTCAAAATATTAGTCAACACCGATGCATTACATGTTCGTATCATGTAAGACTGAAAAAACCGCTTAAAAACATATAAACAATACATGAATTCTTTACTGAGCAATAAAAAAAAATACATGACAAAAACACACCGGAATATAATTATAAACAAAAAGATGGCACTTACAGAATGAGGTACCGGACCACTTTTAACAAATTATATATAATATAATAATGGATTGGTTAATTAAAAAAAATAAAACTAGATACGAATTGTAGTTATACTCTCTGTTTTACTAAAAGACACCTTAAATGAATAAAGGTAAAAGCGAGTCATAATTTCCTCAAACGACGTTACAATAACCATTGCAATTTTGAATCAACCAATCAACAATTACTACTTCCATTGTAGGTAACGAAAAAAAATCATTCCAAATTTATATAATAAAGATTCTAATTTTGAATCAACCAATCACTGTTTAGAATTCTCATTGTATATATGAAAAAACACGTTCAGAATTTAAATAATAAACATTCCATTTTCAAATCAGCCAATACTCAAAAAAATACGTTCGAAGTCTACACGATAAAGATACTAATTTCGAATCAACCAATCAGCGTTTACAACTCTCATTGTACGTAAATAGAAATGGCGTCCGAAATTCGAAATTCAAAATTCCCGAAGGTACTGGAATACGTCACCGTTGTTGCAGTTCCGTTGCCTATACTTCGGTGCTCTTTCCGACTTGTCCGTGCTTCGTGTCCGGTATCCCTGACGCGCTGAGCTTTCGTGTACGTCCGGGGAATATGTTGCCAAATAAACGGCCTAAAACAAATGTTTTATAATTAAAAAAAAAAAAATACAAATAATTAATAATTACTTCTATCCCGTTTATAAAAGAGATGGATAGTATCATTCTTGCAAAGTCCGAATAAAGTTACAGTAACATATCAATTATTATAATACTGTACCGCTTAAATACAGATACGAATAATATCATACATCGATTTTAATAATCGAAGTTGATAAAACTAATAACGATACATAGTTTTGTATGTTTGAAAAAACAAATGTCGATCTATCGAAGTATTTTCAACATTCGTAACTTTTTTGATCGACTACGTACTGAGGATGAAAGTAATAAATATCTCGTAGTCCGGTGAAGCTGTTAAGACCTTGCTTAGTCAATAGCGTATTCAGTTCGAAAAAAAAAAGTCGATATATTTGCAAAGCAGCTAGTTTATCTTTCAATCAAGTATGATACAAAAATCGATGTAATGTTATATACTAACATCATTGGAAGTTATTTATATATTAATATAGTATTTTTAGAGATTTCATAAGATTCAACTAAAATAAAATAAGTCAACTAAATGGCATGAAAGGCTGACTGATCGGCATTTAAGTGAGACTGGGGGATAGGGGGGCGGGGGGGTGTTGGGGTGCATGATAAAAT